>JACGDI010005451.1:374594-398339 GCA_014898725.1 Jacaranda copaia
AGACTCAACTTGAAAGTAAACTAAAAAAATATGCAAAATATATATTTTTTTAAATAGGATTTATATGCAATTTATTGATCCATAAATTACATATTAAAAATTTATATAAAGCCCAATAAAATGTACTCGATGCCCAAACACATTCTAAACGGGGCCCGTTAATACTATGCTAATGTCAACCGGGGGGCAACTGAGACGCATTTACTTTCAAATGCGACTTTTGCGCACCCAATTACCACCAATTTTATGGACAGAAGAAACTCCGTGGTTGACTGATGCGATCACAAGTGCAGGCCAGCTTCGCGTTTTGCAGCAGAAGCCCAGAAATAATTGCAGTTCGGAGTTCGGGCAACGGGTCGAATCCAATCGGGCTGTGATCTTCAAAATCACCTTTCGGATTACTAACCTCCGACGAGTTAAAAGAAAATTGATTACGAGGTAATATCCACCTTTAATTTTATTATGTTTGATCAAATTTTATTTGTTGAATGAGCTGTGTTGGAAAGTACCAATTTTGGTAGTTATTTTCTTATTTCTATTTTTATTTTCACGGAGGTGGCTGGATTGGTCATCAATAACGTTTTTACGGAGTTGTTTGCAGTAGAGAATTATAATTATATGAGAAAGAATGGGAGAAAATGCCGGGGTTTGTACGTGAAAATGAGATTTAGTGCAAGGACAAAAAACTTCTAATTCAGAGTTATGCAGCCAAAAATGACAAAAAGGGGTTAGGAATAATGGTTAAAAAGAATCACCCCCTCCATTCGCAAATGCATGTTGTGGTGGTGCTGCTGAGTGGCCAAATTAACTAGTTTTTTGAATGGATTGGCGTACATTTTATTGAAAGAGTATTTTAATAATATTAGATTGCCGGATAAAGATTGTGACTTGAAAATTTTGTGATATCAAAATTGACAAATGTTATCTTGATGAGTCAGTCAAAGATTGGAGGAAGTATTGCAGCAAACAAGGCAGTTAAGATGGAGGTAGTAAATGCCAATTAGCTGGGACTCTCTTAGTTTATGGACCAACTGCATTGAACTTTGATGCGGTAATTGAAAAATCACATCTTGGAGATGTTCACCATCATTTTAGGTGGAAGAGAATGGTGGCACGGGTTGGATGGAGTACAGTGATGCATGGGCATCTTTCCATGCTTATTGGTGCAGACAGCCAAGATACAGTTACTCTCTCTACGCTTATTACTAATTAGGAGGCATGGTGAAGTGCTGACCACTTTTCATACCACTAACCTGCTCTGTACATTGATTCATGTTGGTTTAATAATAGGAGAAGTTGGAATGCACTTTATTTTTTTGAATGATTGGAATGGGTGATTCTATTATTCTTTGAACATATGTTAATTGAGTTATGCATTGTTCTCATTTTCTTCAAATTTATCTCTATTTTCACTTTGTCATCTCTAATGATGAATCTCTTTCTTTTTATATGTTACTGTATCAATATCAAGCCTCTAAGCCATAAATCTTGGTGCCTTTTGTGTCTTTTTTGTTACAAATCTGATGACATAACTTAAATTAGGTTTAGTGCTGCTACTTGAGGATAACTTAAAATAATAACTGAAAATTATTTAAGAAATTTGAAAGTAGCAAGTAGAAGTGTTGAGGATATGTATATTATTTCCCCCAATAATTTAAAAAAAAAAAATCCATCACTTAAAGCAATTGTGCAAGTGGGATTGCGATAGATGCTAATGCACAATATCAATGCAGGATTTTGGAGTTTTCTTCCTCTGGAGCAAGAAATAGAGACTTGAGAAAATAAATGAGCTAATTGCTCCATATCTTAATTCACGTGGAAGTAATAGGATAACTCGGAAAGTTCTTTGACTAATATATCCCTGTGTTGTTCTGGTTACAATATTCCCCTTCCTGCCTTCCCCCCTTAGTTTCTCTCTTCCCCTTTCCCCAACAACAAGAAAGTAAGCTTGTTAGAAGTCTAACAAGAAAGAAGATTTATTAATCTGATGACAAAAATGAAATTACTATACTAGGCCAATGGATTTAGTCTTGCTTAAACATGCTTCATTTTATGCAGTTAAGCCTCTAAAATGAGTGAATTTAAGACTACTTGGTTTTTCTGATTTGTTTCCCTGTTTTAGTTTTATCTCATAATTTCAAATGTTTCACATTTTTTCAGCAAAATCTGTGTTAGATATTAATTGTCATCACAGCTTCCAATTGCTACCTGTAAGATTTTGAATATACTGCAGGGTGTACAAGTTTCTAGATTTCCTTGGCGTTGCTAAATCCTGAATATCACTGAGACCCATGTTGGCGTTGGTGTGATCTTGTTAAGTTTCTCACATACAACTAAACTGATCATGAAGCGTTATGTATACATAAATGACGACAACCTAGCACAGGATCTCTATTGTGATAATCGTATATCGAACAGAAAGTACACCATATGGAATTTTCTCCCCAAAAATCTATGGGAACAGTTCAGGTGAAACTCTTTCTACATTGCCTCCATAAATTCATGCATGCTTGCAAATTAAGTTTTTATTTAACATTGGCCTTTAATTTAGGAAAGTCAAACCCAATTTTTAAGTTTATGCATATCATTTCACATGAAGAATTATATTTCTGCCCTGAAAAGTTAAGTAGCTTGCTTACATTTCCTTCGCATGTGGCAAAAAGCAGCATATGCCATTTAAATGTTTTATATTAAAATTTGATTTTCATTTCCCTGCAACATTGTGGGTTTGGTTGGACTGGGGGAATAATTTATTTCACATTCGTCACCTACCATTTTTGTTCTAACACACTTTAGATTTTCAGCCTTTCTCGTCTGTTTCCTTCTTACTTTTCTTTCTTTTTTTCATGTTATGTTTTATTTGCTAATGTAACCCTGCTCAATCGTTTATATTAAATCATGAATTTAGCTACTGTAGATTCTCTACGTGCGGTAACCTCTGCTGTCACCATCTATGTAAAATATGTTCTCCTTTTCTGCTATCTAACAACTCTATCTTTTCTGCCAGCCGATTTATGAATCAGTACTTTTTGTTGATTGCTTGCCTTCAACTGTGGTCTCTGATTACTCCTGTGAATCCTGCAAGTACATGGGGTCCTCTTATATTCATATTTGCAGTTTCTGCAACAAAAGAAGCTTGGGATGATTACAATAGATACCTCTCAGATAAGAAAGCAAATGAGAAAGAAGTTTGGATTGTGAGGCAGGGAATCAGAAAGCTTGTACGTGAAATGCCTTCTCCATTTATTTATTTATACTTTTTTTCCATTTTTTTTGACAGTTCTCTACTTTTCTCTTCTGTTATCAATTGAGCCAGATGGGTAATTATTCTGGCCTGCCAAAATGTGGTTATGCTGGTCAATATTTTTGTTCTATCTCCATAGTTATCAAAACAGGAAAATGGAAAAGGGAGGAACAACATCTGATTGTCCTTTACTGGACTCTCCTTTATTTGGTATTTCATGTATATCTAATACCCACATCTGTGTTGAAAATTCATGGGGCAGGAGTCCCATATCTTGCTAGAAGTGTGCCATATGTTAAATAGAAGTATACAGTTTCTGCAGATAAGGAGGGTCGATTCTATATCACTCTGTAAATATTAAAATCAACATTTAGTGCACAGAGGTAAATAAAAGTATTATGCAGCATTAAGGGAGGCCCTGGGTCCGCCCATCTCCATCTCTCCACCTGTGATTTGGCACATGATGGTTGCTATAGAATGTTTAGTGCTCTTATGATGTATTCATATGTTTAGTTGTAGTTGCTCCATTGTGGTTAAACTTACTTCCATATGTCCAAGATGTGTGTATGAAAACACTTGAGCAAATTGTTATGATCATGAATGGTTCATTTCCCTCTTGCTTTTGGGTTTCTCACCTTTTATCATTATTTTTCTCTTTTCGACTTTGCATTTTCACTGTCCAGTTTTCTTGTATTGGACCATTTACCTAGTCTCGTGTTCATTTTCTTTTAGATTCAAGCCCAAGATATTCGTGTTGGAAACATAGTGTGGCTACGAGAAAATGATGAAGTTCCTTGTGATCTTGTCTTGCTTGGTACAGCAGATCCTCAAGGGATTTGCTATGTGGAGGTAAATTTTCTTTCTACCTCTCTGTTTAACTTCATATATTTGTTTCTTATCTGGTGTTTGGCTTATTATCCCTAGTTACTTATAAAATTTTATGTATTTCTTCAATCTGAGAACGCAAAGCAAAGATGCTGCCATGCATATTTCTTGCAATTTGACTGGCTCCATATCTTCTAGTATTCCAACACAAAAACTTCACTTGACATTTGGCTCTGTCAAAGAGGTTAAACTGTGCAATAGAATTGAGTTTTAACTGAGGAGCAGTAAGTAAATATGCTCTAAGATATATTTCTTGCAGTTTGACTGGTTCCATGTCTTCTTTGTTCTGATCCAAACATTTCACACACTCTGTCTATAATAGTTGACATTGTCCAGATGTTAAACTATTTCCCTAGGCTTGAGTTTAACTGAGTGCAGAGGTGGATAGAAGGTGATTGCAACATAATGAAGATGGGTAATTAGTTTAAGTTTAGTAGTCTTGCACCTCAGTTCTTTCATCCAGTTGGAGGGAAAGACACTGAGTTGTGTAAGGATCCTAAAATTGAGATTCAAGGGAAAATGCTTTTTGATTTACTCTATTTCAAGTTAACGTCTATCTTAAGGTGCCTAGATTAAAAATCTTTAAGTTAATCCAACGGTTTATGTCCAGCCACAAATTGAATATTAAAAAAGAGATACCTGAGACTGAAAAAAGGTTTCAGTTCGATTCATCTCCTTGATACTAATACTAAAAAAGAGACACCCTGGGACTGAAAAGGGTTTCAGTTTTAGTTTCATGAGCTTCTCTTTTTTGAATTTTAGGTTTTATATTCACACTCTGAACATATTGAATCTGTCAGCTGGAAATTCTAAAACTTACCTTAGTGTGTTCTGACTTCCTGGGGATTTGACCATGGCACTTGAATAAGTAGCCTCAATGTCTTAAGATCTTTCTTATCATGTTCCTGTAAGATTTGAAAAGCAATCCTTTCCAAGCATATAGCTTCATCTGACATTTCAATGATAATGATGCATTGTGTTTTCTAGACAGCTGCACTAGATGGTGAAACAGACCTGAAGACACGGTTGATACCTTCTGCTTGCATGGGAATAGATGTTGAGCTGTTGCACAAAATCAAGGCAGGACATTATATGCTTAAAATAGTAGATTCACAGCATGGAACGCATGTCATTTTGTTTTTCCCTCTTGTTCCAGGGTGTAATTGAGTGCCCCAATCCAGATAAAGATATTAGGCGGTTTGATGCAAACGTGCGCCTGTTTCCTCCATTTCTTGATAATGATGTGTGCCCTTTGACAATTAAAAATACACTTCTTCAATCATGCTACTTAAGGAACACAGAGTGGGCATGTGGAGTTGCTGTATACACAGGCAAGTGTGTGACTTTATGCACATCAAGGTCTTAGCTACATATTGTTTCTTACCTTATTTAATTAGTCTGAAGGAAATTCATTTTTTAATGATGATGATATTAAAGGAGGATGTGTTCGAATTTTTTTTCATTGTCATTGTTAAAACCGATAAATTAGTTGAAGGAGCTATTGGTTACTGAGTTAATGGGGATTAGAGAGGACCTTTAACCTTGTATAGTTAGTTATGATCTGGTTGAATTGTAAATATTTCAGATCTCCAACGTGTTTCTTCTTTATTATGCCATAAACATGTTTTCAAGGAGGTGCACTGCATAATTCTTTTACAAATGATTTTTATTTTTATTTTTTCATTTTTTAACTTCTTGTGTTATACTTTTTGACCCCTATAATCTTTCTTTGTTTTTTACAAAGATTTAGTGGATCAAAATACTAAAGTTAACCCGTAAAATAAAAGAAAACACATTCTCTCCAGTGGGGTTGACTGACTCCAGCAACAAGGTAAATCTGCCCTTGATTATGACAATGATTTTGAGCTGGTATACATTGATTTGTCTGTCTCTAGGTCTTTTAAAGGGGTTTATTCTATCTAACTTTTAATTGAATACATCATTCTCGAGAAATTTAGTACTTTAAGAGTTGGAGACACTTTTTGTTTTTCATCATCGTATTGTCAACATATGCTTGTGCTTTCATCTGGATACTATCTTCCAATGTCACTGTTTGTAATTTTTGTTGATCCTACCCCTTAGGTTAAGATAATATTTTGGTCTTACATTGCTCTCTCTTTATAATTACAGGCAATGCGACCAAGCTGGGCATGAGTAGGGGTATACCTGAACCGAAGCTTACAGCTGTAGATGCCATGATTGACAAATTGACTGGAGCAATATTCGTTTTTCAGATAGTTGTTGTTATTGTTCTGGGCATAGCTGGGAATGTTTGGAAGGATACAGAAGCGAGGAAGGTGTATCTCGTTAAGACAGTTCATTTAGTTCATTCTTAGTCCTATTTTTAGTTTATTAATTCATTACAATGTATGCAAACAATTGCAATCTGAAGGGGCTCATGGCTGGTGCGACGTTTTATTGTCTCACATCCATATAAATCCTTTGGGGATGATATTTCTGGAAAAGAATTTTTATGGAACTTAACTATGTTAATGAAGCTTGTTCAGATATAGGTTGCATATCAAGGACAATGATCCTTTATTTCATCTACATAATTATCATATAAGAAGTTTGGTTTAGACTACCTTATTATTTTTGACACTCTCTATGCCTCATTGTTGAGAAAATAGCATTTAAACAACAGTATAAATATGAGCAGATAATGTAGTCCAATATTGACCCTTGATATTACAGTCCTGCCACACTATCCGTTTTACAATCTATGTACCTTATGTCTTTTTATTATCTGATGCTTGCAATCTTGATGCATCTCTTGTAGTTATGGTATGTTCGATATCCAAAAGAAGGTCCTTGGTACGAACTCCTGATCATCCCTCTACGATTTGAACTGCTTTGTTCTATTATGATTCCTATATCTATAAAGGTAACTTTTGAGTTTTGAAGTCACCTGATATCATATTTTTCCTTATTGGGCATTGACATGTTGCAGTTAAACTTCTTCATAAGAGGTGTTGTATTTAAAGTCAGTCATCCTTCAACTGTTCATAAAGAAATGGAAATAGAAAAAAATTGTTTCATTCCATGGATTTCAATGATTTGCTGCATGTCGTTGCAACTTGCTTTGACATTTATAAGGACTGTCACATTGTCTTTGAAAAGAGTGTGCTCTTTGTTGTTGCAGGTGTCGTTAGATCTTGTTAAGGGCTTATATGCAAAATTCATTGATTGGGATGATCAGATGGTTGATGTAGAAACAGGGACACGATCCAATGCAGCCAAGTAAGAAACTACAGAAGCAGTCAATATGTTGACTTTTGCCTGAATATACATGAAATGTCTGGTTATTTTATTCTGTTTCTTGTGATTGGCAGCACAGCAATCAGTGAGGACTTGGGGCAAGTTGAGTATATATTGACGGATAAGACGGGAACCCTTACTGAAAATAAAATGATCTTCAAAAGATGTTGCATCAGTGGAAGATTTTATGGGAATGAGAATGGGGATGCTTTGACAGGTAAAATTATATTTCGTTGCATATCAGAAATTTTTCATCCTTACAATTCTCTGTCCTGTAAAGCTCTATATTCCTTGAAAAAACTTGACTATATATCTTCTGTAATTAGGGCGTGACCTCTGAAGACCTTATATAATTGTTTTTCGTCAAGCACAATGACTAAAGAAACACCCACCAAATGATTGTTGGACCTACCTTCTCTACAAAATTTTGATTCAATAAGATATAGAGCACTAGATGCTTATAGTTGTTGCTTTTATCTGGATATTGCCAGAGTATAGTGGGTTGAATATTTCATTAAATTGATTTAAGGGGTCCTAGAGGCACTATGATTCCAAGGTTCTTATCACTCTGAAAAGTGTATATTTGAGAGACTATTCCAAAAGGACCTTCTTTTGTATTCAATATTAGATTCTTGATCTAGTCCTGCTATTGAAACCTTATTGCACTCTTTTCCTTTCAAATTCCAGGCTTCCAAAAGTTTATAACTAAGGCAGGCAGAATTAATTTGAGTTATTTTGTGGGATTTTTGGGTGGTGATTGAGACATCTGCACTGACTGGTCAAGTTTTAGTTTCATGATGCGTATGGGATTGCATTGAGAAGTTGGCTTTGATTGGATGGTCCAGCGAGTTGATATTCCGATACATATGAGTTTATTTTTGCCCCCAACACTTGGCGAATTTATCTTGACTTTGGTTGATTTTTGTTAATGCAGATGCTTCCACTATTATTATCTTAATTGGTTCAAGTCATTAGTTAGTCCGTAATAAGTTGTTTGTGGTGAGGAGTTTTTTAATGATATATAAGTAGAAGGTATTTATTGGATAAGAATATGTGCCTTACAGATGCAGAACTGCTTAATGCTGCATCCAGTGGCTCCACCGATGTGATTCGATTTCTTAAAGTCATGGCAGTATGCAATACTGTAATTCCTGTCCGAAGGTAACTTTAGCATATCTATATGGAAATGCTTGCAAAGAAATATGAGTCATGTTTATATGATTTTAAAGGAATGTTTTTTCTCCTTCTAGTTGGCTATAATCCTAAACTGTCTTTGTCTATGACTGTACAGCAAAAGTGGGCGAATTTCATACAAGGCACAATCCCAAGATGAAGAAGCTCTTGTACGTGCTGCTGCTCATTTGCATATGGTTCTTGTGAACAAAAATGGGAATATTCTTGGTAAGCTTGATTTCTTTTCAGGGATGGACAGGAGGCAGTTGTTTCCTTCCTCCCCGCCCCAAGATTTGTTGCCACACTCACACACATGTTGACAGGCATGAAGTCATATGCATTTTAGGCTTCCATTTTTGAATTGCGTGTCCAACTCTTTTTCAAAAGCTTGGTGTAAATGATAAATAATGGGCTTACAGATTTCAGTTCCCTCTCTCTATGTATAAATTAATGAAAGATATATTATACACTTTCTTATGCCCTTCTGCTCCCATTAAATTCACCTTATACTAATAATAGATTGTGAAAGAACTTGTTTATTTATATGATCCATACACAACAAATTGGCATTCGATAAAGATTTGCTTTGAAAATCAATTGGTTAATTACTTAAATTAAGAGATAAATAATGGAATTTTTTTAATAATATTCATTACAAATATATTTTAGGTCAGGAAAATGTCTCACGCACCACTCCAGTATATTTGTAAAAAATCAACGAAATTAACATAATCTTTTCTATTAAAAGTGGATTTAATTGTACTTTTTATTTATCATCCTTATTTGCCCATCAAAATTGAACTTGATTGAAATCTATAGTGGTCAATTTGCACAAACTTTTGCACTAATGACAACAGCTTGCTGCCCCTTCCTGCAAAAGACTAGCATCCTGGATCTGTCCATGCTGATTTTGGTCATAATTTCTGTATTTTGTACATCAGATGCTCATATATCTTTCCTGGCTATGCAGACATAAATTTCAATGCTTCGCTGATGCAATATGAATTGTTAGACATTCTGGAGTTCACTTCTGACAGGAAAAGAATGTCTGTAGTGGTTAAGGACTGTCAAAGTGGGAAAATTTTTCTCTTGTCTAAAGGAGCAGATGAAGCTATTCTTCCTCATGCTTATGCTGGTAATTTTATTTCTTATTTCATGGGTGACTTTTTTTTTTTTTGTTTTACCAACCTTTTTGTCTGTTGCACGAGAAAATTGGTATGGAGTAATATGAATTTCAGCCCTTCTATAGCTCATAAGTTATACCTGGAAATTAATTGTTTTTTTCTTATAAATACATTGATCTAGGAAAGCAAGTTATCCTGAACAGCTTACGACCAATGCTTACTGTTTTTTTCTTACAAATACACTGTTTGAAAAACATTCTCTTCTTATTATTTTGCTATACTGATCATGTTGTTCTTGGTGATGGACCTAACTCCTAGACTCACAACATATCCGATTCTAGTTCCTCTCTGGTGCCCTGATCTATGGCTTTTGGTTCAAGCTAATGGAAAATGCACAATACATCATTTATCTTTTAGCTTGACTTTCCCATATAATTTGCATGTGTCTGTCACTTTGATTGATGCTCGTTCATTCTACTTTTATCTTGAATTGTTTATTCCATATTGTTGGATGCTGCATTTTCTTGTCCTTTTCCTTCTAGAGCACCTTAGTTTTTGGCTTTGACCATGAATGTCTTATGGGACAGCTGTAACATTCTATGTTGAATAAGATGGAATCTTCTCGTAATTTCTAAACGTTGTGTCAGGGCAACAGGTAAGGACTTTTGCTGAAGCTGTGGAACAATATGCTCAACTGGGTCTGCGGACATTATGCCTTGCTTGGCGTGAATTAGATGAGGATGAATATCGGGAATGGGCCTTGATGTTCAAAGAGGCTAATAGTACACTAGTTGATAGAGAGGTAATATGAAAAGCTACACTTTGGGTTTTCCTCATCTTTTCCGCAGACTCCATTTTTTGCCTGGTCTTCATCTCTCTTTGTTTGGTTAATTCTATGTTTGTTTGCCATATAAACAGTACTTGCTCTACTTACTATATTTTGCAGTGGAGAGTAGCTGAAGTTTGCCAAAGATTAGAGCATGATTTTGAGATTCTTGGTGTTGCTGCCATAGAGGATCGTCTACAGGTGATTCAATTTACTTAGGAAACATCTCTTGAGAAGTTTGGTTGCAATGTATGGCTTTGTTTTGGGGGAAATTGAATTGGGGAATGCATGAATTTGTTTTTCATCTGCCACACCCTCTTTAATCTGTTGCCAAAGAAATTTCACTTGTACTTTCTTCCACTTTTGCAACAATCCAGGATGGTGTGCCAGAAACAATCGAAACGCTTAGGAAAGCTGGAATAAATTTTTGGATGCTGACTGGAGACAAGCAGAACACTGCAATTCAAATTGCTCTTTCCTGCAATTTTGTGTCCCCAGGTGATTTTACTCAATCTTTGCGCATTTCTTGTCTAGTAGTGGCTTACTTATAAGATAGGTAATAAGTAATCAGAACACTGCAAATTAGTACAAGGTACTTAGAAATGTAAAAGTCAAAATCCTGAAATTTTTTACTGGAATGAACATATATTTTGTTCAGGATATTTGTCGAAAGCTTGACCTTTGAATCTGGGAGAAATTTTGCCCATACAGTGAATTCATGAGGAAGTTATATTGTCCCACCTGGAAGTTTGGACTACAAATTCAGTGATATTTTAGAGATGATGGCAGAAATTCTTTCTTAGGGGGGAGTGACTTCTAAAGAATTATGTATTTGAATAGTTTCAAATCCGGATATTGGTATAAATGCGAAGATAAAAGAATAAGTTGAAAATTAAACCCACCATTATTAAGTTGATCTTTTGAGTCGTACGAATATTAGTGGGGTCTATTGGCTGTCATCACTCAGCAGTAAAAATTCTGTTTTTTCTCCAATTAGTCACTAATTGCTTCTCAAACTTGCACTGCATATACACAAAGGGGACTCTAAAATATTCGAGCAAAAATCATCTTACTTTCCAATCTTCCATCATCTGAGATTCCTTATCCATAATTCTATTGGAAAGTCTTTCCTAAAAGTTAGTGATTGCCACCAACAAACAAACACTCTTCTTTCTTTACTATTTTTCCTCCTGCCAATTTACTTTAAAATTCCAAAATATATGGTATTAGAGCTAGGTTCTTCTACTCCAAAACTTTAGCTTTATTGAAGTGCATTCTGCAATTAATATCTTCATGCATGCCAAGACCTCTTCTATATGCTTCAAATGAATCCACTAGCTCTGTCAAACAGAGTGGCAATAAATCCCCTTTACTTTTCCATAGAGCCCTTAAATCAAGGTATCTTACACTTTTTTAGAAATCATAAAACCTCTTATTCTTAGATATATTCAACACCATCCTCTGCCTTTCTGCTTCTTTAAATCTCTTTTGGTCGACTTCTGAAGTGGAATTTTAGGAACTGTTATTCCTTCTTCCATGATGTCCTATAAATCTTGGTATGAAAACATCTTTTCAAATGCTGTAATTCATGGTAATTTGGTAAGAGGAAAACTATTAACTAAACAAATGTTGATTTCCAAATGAATTGGTGAGACAAAAAAAAGAAAACAGAGATAGCATGTTTGTTGGTGGCAACTTAGTAAATTATGTGAGAGACTTAGTGATATCATTAAGTGAAAGGAATCTTCTTATTGTTTTACCTTAATATTTGTAGCACTTCTCGCTCTCGGCGATATTTCGTGACAATCTGCATTCCGTGCTTTATACATCAGCTTTTATCATCATTTCAACATGGTGCTATTTTTCATATTTCAACTAATTTTGTCCTTGTTAACAGAGCCTAAAGGTCAGCTTCTAATGATTAACGGGAGAACTGAGGATGAAGTATGCAGGAGTCTGGAGAGGGTTTTGCTTACCATGAGAATCACAAATTCTGAACCCAAGGTATGCTTTTCTCATATTTATGAATTCACCAATGATAGGTGAACTGCAAATGCTGTCAGTTTGAACTTCTTGATGCTATTTATGGAATAGGTTCGTGATAGAGATATAGTCAAATTGCAGTTACTAAAAATTCATTTTCCATAATTACTCTAAAATTGAAATTAAATATATTTAATAAATATTTACCCATAAACATTGTTGAGTCAATGAATAATCTGGTGGTATAATGTGGTAAATTTATGGTCGTGCTTCTTTTTGCTGTTGTAAGCTGTTACTTTATTATTTTCTATGAACAATTCAACCATGAATTAGTAGATTCTGTGTTTTTCTGTGAGCCATCAGGAGCTACTTTTGCAACACTAAAGCTTTGAAACTTAGATTCTCTTGATTGTGGCCCTGTGGGTGAAAAAACCTGAACTGGTAATATTCCACTGCATTCTCTAACTGGTATAACTAAATCCCTCGTTGTATGCATGGACTGGTTATGTTTGAATACTTTCAATTTGAAGAAGTGAAAGGAGTATGTGAACATAGTAACATGGCCCCTGAAAAGATTCGTCAGTTTGATGATTCTAGCATCTCTGCATCTCATATGTTCTATATTGTGTGAATATGCCCCACCGCCCGCTCCTCTCCCTGTGGGGTAGACTAACAAAACAAATAGAGAATCATCTATCTGCACTCATTACTCTTACTTCCTGCTGGGACTTTCTTGTAACAGATGTTTTCTTGTTGCAGGATGTAGCTTTTGTTGTTGATGGCTGGGCTCTTGAAATTGCACTTAAGTATTATCGAAAAGCATTTACAGAACTTGCAATTTTGTCAAAGACAGCTATATGTTGTCGTGTTACTCCATCGCAGAAGGCACAGGTACCTTAATTGGGCTTGATATTTGTTTCATTCTTAGTGTCCTGTATCTGTTCTCAGCTGGACAATAATATCATCAACTATTCACAAAACACAAGTTTGTTACTTCATTGGTATTGCTAAATAATTTCACATCCTTCCAGCAGTAAGAATTTGTGCAATTTTCATGACATTTGAATGTACTCCAAATGCTATGTAGCCATGAACCCCCTTGTGTAAAATTCCAACCAATTCTTTATTAATGCTAATATTTCCAGAGTGTGCCAATCAGTTTACCAAGTTTTTTATGGTTTGTCATTTTTCCTAGGCAAGGAAGTTTTAAAAATTTCCAATTGCGAAGTTATGGGACATATGTTGACTTGATTGCCTTTACATTATAATAGAATGCAATCACATAGATAGGTCTGTATCGTCATGCCACTTGGTCCCCCCTTTAAGTAGAACTGTCAAAAAAGAGAAAAGAAGAGACTAAGAAAACAACAACAAAGGGTTTCCAGATTCGGGATCTGAGATTTCTAGGAGAAGAAGAGCATTCCCTGATTTGATATACATTTGAACTTACATTTTAGAGTGAGTTTTCTTTATTCAACATGTTGTTATATTTAATCCATCTTTTCTCAAGCAAACAAAAATAGTAGCCAAGATGCGGTGGCAGATACTGCAAGAGCCATTCAAAGATGATTACTCTTTTTCACCCTCATCTTTAAGTAAAATTGCACTGAAACTTTTGCGTTTATCATTTTTTAGCTTGTGGAACTTCTGAAGTCATGTGACTATAGAACTTTGGCCATTGGTGATGGTGGAAATGATGTGAGGATGATTCAACAAGCTGACATAGGGGTTGGCATAAGCGGGAGAGAAGGATTGCAGGCGGCAAGGGCAGCTGATTATAGCATTGGAAGTAAGATCTTTGTTCTTCTGTCCAAATTAGCATTACCTCTACATTGTTTTATGTGTAGTGTTTGTGAAATTTTTGGTTCAATATTCTACATGATTATCTTTTTAATGAAGGATGTACCGTAAACTATTGAAATTTTTGTCACTTGCTGTAAGTTGTGAAAGCAAACCATCATAATAAGAGTCGATATTTTAGTGCAACAAGAATGATTTAGCTAATGGGACCTTGATTTGTCTGCCTGTGTCTATTTGATTTACTGCTGAATATAGAGTGCATGAGCTAATAAACTGGTGTCTTCAAGAGACCTTTCAATGTTTATTTATTGTATAGTCTTTTGCTTGCAAAAGGTTTTTGAAGTTTTCCTATTTTTCTGAGTTGGCCAAAACTTTTAAATGATGAAATATCAAATCTAGAAAAGCTGATTCCTTTAATTTCACTTTCTATTATGGTAGTTCAGTGAGGTTATATACGTCTTTTTTGTTTCTATTCTAGGTAATGTTACTTAATGTGCACTTATGTATTGGGACATGGAAATTCCTTGTGTCACATTTTCTCTTAATAAGGCTGCATGCTCTTTCCATTAAGCATCAATTTGCACTGCTGCATGAGTCTGAATTTGTTAAATTGCTGGTTTTGAATTCAAGTTCAGATCCGATTTGCTTTCGCCAATTACGTGTGAGAATTCAGTGAGTTATATGTTTACACTGTATTTGACAGCATTTACATGTGTTAATATTCCTGTCTTGCAGAATTCAGATTTTTGAAAAGACTGATACTTGTGCATGGACGCTATTCATATAACCGCACGGCATTTCTTTCCCAATATTCTTTCTATAAGTCCTTGCTAATATGTTTTATCCAAATCTTGTAAGTTCCTTTATTTGCTGGCACCCATTCTCATTTGGTTTCTTATATCTGATTGCAGTTGCATTGAGCAGCTAAATGAGTATAGGTTTTCCTCATGTGCTAATAGTACAATGCTTCCAGTTTCTCTTTCATTTCAGGCGTCTCAGGGACCAGTCTTTTCAACTCTGTCAGCTTGATGGCTTATAATGTCTTTTACACTAGTGTTCCTGTTTTAATCAGTGTTCTTGACAAAGATCTCAGTGAAACAACTGTAATGCAGCATCCCCAGATACTATTTTACTGCCAAGCGGGAAGGTTTGAATATGTTCCCTTTCTCTTAATTGCTACTTCATTTTGTTCCATTGGATTGAACTTGAAATAAAACAACTGTTGTTGAAAGTTCTTTACATTAGCTACTTCTTTCTGGTATTTTGACTAAATCACGAATATTTTAACAGACTTCTTAACCCTAGCACATTTGCTGGATGGTTTGGCCGATCTCTCTTTCATGTGAGACCCTTATGCTTTGGATTTCTGTATCTTTTTTTTTATTATATTATTCATATTTTGATGGGTTTACATGTCAATTTTCATGTTATGAAGCTATTTTTATCTTAAGGTCAAGAAAAAGAGATATGAATTATACGAACCTATCAGTGGCTCCTATTGCTTTCCCAATAATTTATGCGAGAATTAGAAAAATCCTCTTTTGGGATGAATAAAGCATTTAACATAGTTAATTTAGAAACTAGACATAGGAAAAAGAGTTCAAAGTTGCAAGACCCCAAAACTGTACCATCATATGTCATGTGATAAGTACATCTGTACCAAAAAGATAAACCAATGTGTTTATAAAGAGTTTGGGGAAATGTACTCCAAGAATGAGTGTGGCTGCTACTTTGCATGAAGCTGAAACTCATGTTTAGATACACACCTCGGAGCAAATGATGAGTATAATTATAGCTTTAATGTACTGTCTGATATAATGTCAATCCACCATCACCTCATCCTACTAAATTTATATGTCTGTGTCCCCTGTATTGGTATCCGAAGTTCTCTCTTTTCTTAGTGAAATACTTGACCGCGTGGTTCAGTTATTAATCTATAATGCTCTTCAGGCAATTGTTGTTTTTGTCATCACCATACACTCCTATGCTTT
Source organism: Jacaranda copaia (assembly GCA_014898725.1). NCBI lineage: Eukaryota > Viridiplantae > Streptophyta > Magnoliopsida > Lamiales > Bignoniaceae > Jacaranda > Jacaranda copaia. The sequence continues at coordinate 390,879 of JACGDI010005451.1, forward strand.
TGAAAAAAGTGAGATGGAAGAGGTGTCGATGGTTGCCCTGTCCGGATGCATTTGGTTGCAGGCATTTGTTGTTGCATTGGAGACCAAGTGAGTAGCTATCTTTCTCTTGCACTTTGTTTGCTGATTTCTTAAATAAAAATATGTTGAAAGATCAAAGAAGGGACAATGTGTCGTATGCTATTGTTTTCCTATGAGTTAGTATTTCTATAGATTTGAAGTTCTGTGAAGAGAAGTTCAAACTCTTTATACTCTCTGATTATTGCCTCTGCAAATTTGTCTATATCAATTATCCTACCAAATTGGAACTGGCAAGTATGCATAGCTTATGATTTCCATTGCTTTTAGTTGCAAATTGGAAAAGCATTTCAGCAGTTCTTGGCTAATAATTTTTGTGCTTGGTTTGTATCGTTCCATTATATATCTGACGTCTTGAATATAGTTAAGTTTGGTTCATACATTTTCGTTTGGTGTTTACAGTTCTTTCACAATATTGCAACACCTAGCAATATGGGGCAATCTAGTCGCATTTTATGTCATCAACTGGATTGTTAGTGCCCTACCACAATCCGGCATGTACACAATAATGTTTCGCCTGTGCAAGGAGCCGTCATACTGGATTACAATGACAGTAAGTCTTCTTTGTTGCATCTAATGTTGCTTGCTAAATTTGTATGATAAACGATGTAATAACATCCTAAATTTCATCACGTAAACCCATTCTTTCAAGCTTATTTCTCTATTCTGGGACATATTACTTTTCATTTTGTATACAAACTAACAAGATTAATTCTATAAATAATGTTAACCGTAAACCATCGTACATGGGCTCACCAAACACTATGCTGCTATTTCAGCTTATCATTGCAGCAGGAATGGGGCCGGTCCTTGCCTTGAAGTACTTCAGATACACATATAGATCAAGCAAAATCAATATACTTCAGCAGGCCGAACGATTGGGAGGGCCAATCCTGTCATTGGGGAACATAGAGTCTCAATCAAGATCCTTGGAAAAAGATCTCTCCCCCTTATCAATATCACAGCCCAAGAACCGTAGTTCTGTCTATGAACCTCTGCTCTCAGAATCTCCTAATGCCACCAGACGATCTTTTGGATCAGGAGCACCGTTCGATTTTTTCCAGTCACAGTCCAGATTGTCTTCCAATTATGCAAGAAACTGCAAGGATAACTGATCCTCACAATTCTTTTACTGTCCAGCCTCCGGATTAGGCTTATTATACAATTATTTGAGTGAAAATTTTTCGAACTCCTTTAATTGTAGGGGTCAATTGCTTCTTATACCATTATGGGTCATTTTGGAAAATATCGGAAAGAGTTTGTATATTCCAAAATAGTTGTTATAACAAAAGGGGCATCCTCCGGACTCTGTTTTGGAACACAGCTGAGTCAGAATTTAAGGATTTTCTCCATTCTATACTTAGGAAGTTAGAATAAATATTGAATGAACTTCGCAAAGTTATCGTGTAGATTATTAAATTCCACTGTTTCTTTGGAAATTATTTGATATAGCGACATTCTCCCAAAGATAAAGTTCTTATAATAATGCACAGTTGGAATTAGATTATGGAGTTCTCAATATTTTATAATTTTGAGTATAGAGTTTTTCATATTTTATAATTTTGGATATGGCCGGTGATGTGGGTCCTAAAGAGATCTTCGACACGGTAGTACACTTAACTTGAGAGAATACAAAGTAAAGTGCAATAATCGGGATGGAAAGTTTGATTTTTTGTAATGATTGGATCATGAAGTTTTCGGGACCGTTAAGGTTCACATATTTATTACATTATGACAACCCAAATGTGTTGCAAATTCTAAGGATCTGTTGGCGGAGGGCACCTCATCGTACTTTATAATTTAGGACAATGTAAATCTTAATTGGTAATTCAGACAATGCTTTAGAAATTCTATCCGCCAGAAAAAAGAACGAAGAGGGCAAAAAAAAGAAGTGTGGGAGCAATTCTAAGACTCCATTTGTCCAACCATTATTTCCAAAATCTACACTTACGTAGTAGTTCTGGACACACACAGACACATGTGTGTGTGTATTTGTGTCTGTAAGTAACTATAGATTGAATGAATGTGAAGAGTTGTCTGGGACACAAAAAAGAAGTAAACGTGTGAAAGGACATCGACCTTATGCTTGAGATGGGGAACCAGTGGCTGAGAGCAGACAAGAGCAACATATCCCTCTGGGCCTCACCTCTCCAATTCCGATCACTTTTTATTCTCAAAGACTATTATTATTTGATGGGCACTCTGCCTTTGCTTTGTTTCTTGCCTTCAAGAAACAATTTTTGTTGATGGGTTTTAGGCTAAACCTCAAATGGGGTGGTCTTTCAGTCCAATCCCCTCTCTCCACAAGCACATCATCTTGGCCTTCTTCATATTCTTGTGAGTCATCAAATTCTTGGAACTGGGTTTTGTCTTGTTTTCTGTTCTTGATCATTCTCTGTTTTGGTTACTCTGCTTCATACTTTTTGGCTGCAGACTTCTTTGTCCTAAATTATGTTCCTGATGTGCTTGTTTGTTGTTTAGATGTTCTAAGTGATTTTGCTTCAAGAAATGATTTTTTGGTGAGAAAGATTAATCTTCTGCCTTGTGCATGTTTCATATAACCCAAAATCCAGGGGATTGTGAACAGTAGACCAACCAAAAACTTCTGCACTAGAGTTTTAGAAGACTTGGCCCTTTTAAGTTCAGATGGATTGCAAATTAGCAAGTTTAAGAATATGTATAGGGTTAGATTGAATCATGAACCAATGCATTGGATTCCTATGTTTGGAGATACTGAAATATTAACCTTCAAGATTCAGTGTGAAGGTTTGTTTACCTTGTTGTAGCAGTAGTTTCTTGTGTCTGTATTTCTTCTGATGAAATCAAAATAGGAGAAAGGGAAAGAAAGTTCTAAAATTTTTAAAATTTTCTAGCCTAAAATTTGATTTCTTGTGGACTACTATGGCCAGGTTGAACCGGAAGTTTAAAGCCAATGTGCATAAAGTTGTAAAGGGAAACGTTCTCAAGAGTAACCTAGAACTAATTCTGTAACAGTTAACTGAAGTTTTAAGCTACTACTGCACATGTTTAGGGTCCTGCTAATTGTCACCCCTGGGAAAATGATGATATTTAGCTAATCAGAAGTTTAAAAAACTTAATAGCATGGTGAAATTATTAGACCTGTCTAGCCTTAAAGCTCTTGGGGATAAAAATAAGTCTAGGTTATATATCAATATTACTTCTTGTTTTTCCCTAGCATGAAGTTTTGAAATATTCTTCTTATCCTATTATATTCAATCTATACAGGTAGAGGCAGGGATAGTTCCTACTTCTTGACTAGATTATCTGCTGCATCAGTTTTGTATGGCGAGATGGAAACACTTAATGATACTGCCAGGACGCATATCTGTTCATCTTCACCTCAGCTTTTGGAGAATTATTACTTGGGAACTAGAGAAATAAAGGTTTCTTTTTCTTGCAAGAACTCTGTTTATGTAATTAAATGACATTTTATATTATGTAATCTTCTCATAATTCAGAGAAAGTAACAAGGAACTAGTCATCAAAACTGATTATTTTCTCCTTTTGGCTTCAATATTGTTATCTTCTCATAGGTCAGATTATTGTCTGCTTGTTCAGGTGGCACTTGGGAAGGGGTCGAGTGATGGTTTATACAGTTTACTTGACGACAACATTCAAATGTCTAACGATGAGAATAAGTGCGCATACCTTACTAGCTTACAAGCAACTGAAGCATCACAATTCACATTATTGATGAAAAATCTAGATATGTTGGAGGACATGTTTGCTGATTCTAATGTGGTAAGGTTGGAAAGAGATATTCTGGAGCAATTAGAAAGACTTGGAGCTCTAAGATTGTTCCATTCATGTCTATCCAGGACCCTCAAATCCTCAACTACTTTTGATTTCTTTAATGCACCCACTGAGCTTGTTGGAGAGCCGGAAGTAAATGATTCAGTGGATAATCATGTAGGCAAGCTGGTCGTTCGATCTGGTAAAAAAGAACTCAGAAAATTGAGGAGAAAAAGAACATTGGAGAAGGAAAGTGCTACTTCTATGCAAGAATCACCCTCAGAAACCATTTTGAAGGATCCTCACCAGCCTAAACCTAAACGAGCCTCAAAATCTAGAAAAAAAAGGCAGAAAATTGCTAGGAATGAAGCAGAAATGTCAAGTGGAGTTAAGGTTGTTTAAGTTTCTGTTATGTAAAAGTGCTTTCTGCAGTCTATTGAATAAAAAAAGCTCATCTGATAGTTAATATTATCTTTTGACAGTTGGTTGCAGAATTGGAAAAAATCAGGATGATACTCGAAGAAGAAACTGGTCAAATAGCTAGCCTAAGCAGCTGGGCTGAAGCTGCTGGAATTGAAAAGAAGGAATTGCAGCATCACTTGCACTATGGTTTGCATTGCAGGGATGAGCTCCTAAGAAGCACACGCTCCCTGGTTTTGTTTATTGCAAGAAACTATTGGGGCCTTGGAGTAGCCTTTGAAGATCTAATTCAGGTTTCTTTCTTTCCTTTGTTTTATGAAATTTTACTATCCATTTTTCCACCTTATGGACATAGTTTTTTTAAACAGTCGCAGTTTATGATAATATATGCCCATGATGGTATAACTAAGCTTTTGAGTCCATTAGTATAATTGAAAAGAAGCTGGATGTTGGATAAGATCCGCATTGTTCATATAAGCACCTAAATTTGAATTCATGTTATTGCTCATGGAGCAGGAATGGTCTATAGTTCATTGCACTTGTTGGGTTTTAACTTTTTAAGGGTATTGCACTTATATACTGATGGGATAATTGAAAGACTTTATTGAAGTTTATGTGATGAAAAGATCGCCTGTCAAAAACATAGAGGAGGTGGGATGTGCAGTTGGTTAGATCTGGCATTGATCATGCATGGACGGTAGTTGGAATCACGGGTTCTCCCAAGGTCCCTAATCTGAGATCCTTGGTGAATAGAATCAAGTTGTTCGGAGCATTATATGGAATGATTAGGCATAAAGCAACTGTAGGTTTGTTTTTAAGTTCGTCATCAAATTCCAGGGCTCAAACAACTTGGGGAGGTCATTTCAACATATTTATATAGATTCTATATTTTCATATGGCTCCCTACAATGTTCTGTATTTAGAATTAGAAATAAGCGTAACTGGACACACCTTTTTTGTATCTCTTCTTGTTCTCTTGGGGAAACCATAGCCATAGAGTGTAGATTCCTTTTGAGATTCATGCAGGTGCAGCATGCCTAATTGTTGTATTTTACCTGATGAAATGGGATGCCCTTCAAAATCAAATTTGCTTGAAAAACTACTTGTGGAATTCAACTCTTTCGTGTTTTTCTGATTAAGAAACACATGCTAGTCCAAATGGTTTCTACTTATGTCCAAACTTTAACTTCATTGTCACAATGATCTACAGGCCGGAAACATTGGTGTGTTACAAGGTGCAGAAAGATTTGATCAATCAAGAGGATACAAATTCTCAACCTATGTTCAATATTGGATTAGGAAATCAATGTCCACATTGGTAGCAAAACATGCCAGGGGAGTCCGAATTCCTGTATGCCTGTTTCTTTCTGCTTCTAGACTATATTATTTTTCATTCAAAATGTATACATAAACACAAAAGTTTGAAGAAAATGAAAGTTTCAGCATCCCCCTAATTTGCTATTCTCTTTGTGCAGTGTACTTTAAGCAAGGTGATAAATAAAGTACAAAAAGCGCGAAAGACCCTTAGTACCAGCAATGGAAAATATCCGGATGACTGCGATATTGCCAAGTTTACAGGTCTATCTATGGCAAAAATTATGTCGGCTAGTAAATGCCTCAGAGTTGTGGGATCCATAGATCACAAAATAGGAGAGTCCATTGGCGCAACGTATATGGTAAGGCTAAAAGTTCATTCTTTGTGCCTTCAAGTTTATTACTGCACAATTGTTAGAATCTAATATTCAACGATCTTTGCGTTATTGAGAAATCTTCCGGAAACTTAGAAACGACTATTGAGGTTCCACAAACAGTACTTCCTCACATAGTATTTGAAGCATTTGTCCAAATTCCTTATGGTAAGTAAGCGAACAAGTTCTTGTTAGAGGCAAGAAAACGAAGCTTGAATGCAGGGGCAGTTCTTATTTCACCTGAGGGATTTTGAATTAGCTTATTCCAACTGTATTTCTCTTGATATGAAAGAAAATAAGGCAATTTGTCTTTTCAAAACTGTCGCCCTCATGAATTAAATAAATAATACTTGTATTAGAGTCTGTCTCTGGTCAAAGATATAGTAAAATCACTTTTTGCTGCTTCTTGGACTCATATAATCATCCAGTGTAGTATGTGAGTTTGATGAGCTTATCTACAAAACGTGCTTTTTTTCGCTTTTCTTACAGGAAATTACACCGGATACATCGATATTGAGTCCGGAAGAAACCGTCTTCAGGCAGCATATGAAAATGGATGTTTACAGACTTCTAAATAGCTTGGAGCCAAGAGAGAAGCAGGTTTTGATCCTAAGATTTGGACTAGGAAGCCATCAATGCAAGTCACTAGATGAAATTGGAAGGCTTTTCTGTGTGAGCAAAGAGTGGATAAGGAAGATAGAGAGGGCAGCTATGACAAAATTGAGGAATGAGGATTCTCTCAAAATTTTGAGCCATTATGAATATATGCAATGAGCAGAGTTTTTGTTAGGTTACATTGCCCTTAGTATGTTACTGTAGATTTGTAATAAATATATGAGTCCCTTGTTGTAATAACATTTCATTAAAAACATTTTCTGAGGATGAGTAAAGAAGGAAATTGTTATCAAATATTTTTGTTGCCATTGGTGTGAACCTTCCACTTCCCCTCAAACAACCCATCTATGCATGTTGGGCTGGCAAGCCCAAAGGAGCAATGGTCATTATAGAAACTCAAAATAGAATGAGATGCTTTAGGGCTGGCAAGGAATCGGATTTTAATCCGAATTCGATTTGAATTTTATGATTTTTATTTATTAAAATATTCGATGGATTATATGTGATTATAAATATCTGTAATTCAAAATAATTGGATTGAATATGGATTAAGCTATTTGATCCGTTAAAAATCCGAATCTAAATTTTAATATTTTTTTTGTTAAATTAATAAATATTTTAGAATAAATCTATATATTATATCGATGTAATATCCATATTAATGTATATATTATATTATTTATATTGAATATTTAGTTTAAAAAATAAAAGGGATACTGATAAAATGTTAAATATAATAATGTATAATAGTTCATCTATGTATTAATATAATGTGAAATAGGAGTTTAGTATTTAAATATTTAACTTTTGAGCTAATATATAAAAAAATTTGTAAAAAATTCAAATATGATGTAAATTTACTTTATAAATACAAAATTTTTATATAATCCAATGGGTGGGGGGGGGGGGG
>JACGDI010005451.1:402930-419212 GCA_014898725.1 Jacaranda copaia
AGCACAACCCCCTTTTTCTCTATACGCAACTTTCAACAGCATCACATATCGAGTGATCAATTAATTTAATAACATCATCCTTATACATATTTGAAATTCGAAATCTTGATATATATGTATGCGTACTTAAAATAAAATAAAAAAAAAAAAGTATGATCTGTTTATTCATCATTAGATCAAACTTTTTGCAATATTGCACGATTAATTTTGCAATTTTTTTCTTCCTAATCAGCCCGAGATAATCACAAGTTAATTACTTCCTAGCGAAGTAAATGTCTGCATGGGTGTACAGCTTTATAGTCACATTATAAAATACATGTCACCCTTTTGTCATTTACTTTTATTTTTTAGTACAAGTTCCTGGTTTATTGTATAATTTGGGGAGAAAAAAATTAAATAAATAAATAAATTTGAAGGTGCTTTAAAGTTATGAGCAATGTTTTTAATAATTTTCACAAATATTATATTTACATATTTTATGCAAGTTAGAAAAATGAGTTGGTCAAGAGAAAAAATAATAATAATAAAATAATTTACAAGTAAATTATTTTCGGTTTTGTGATGGAGAATGTGATGTTTTTTCATTTTAAACTTTATATAAATTATTTAACATGTTTATTTTATTTTACGATTAATAGTACATTTTACTTACTAACATTTATGTTTTACATTTTATTTTAAATTTATTTTTAAAATATCCCATTAGTCCGATTAGTTGTGATTATTCATTTTGGATATATATATATAGAGAGAGAAATTACAAACATAGAAGTAAATTAGAGTAAATGAAATTTCCCGAATTTATAACTATCAAGTTATTTTATTTTTTACAAAAACATAATAGTAAATAAAATAGTCACTTATAGCATAATTTATAACAAACTTGACTTGCAATAATCCAAAGTCTTTAATGCAATTTAATGTAGAAATATACATATTTACATGCATGTCTACTCTAATATTTGAAACCAATAATTGTTGATTTCATGAATCTCTAATTTCCTTATATTAGATTTAATTAGATTTTATTGAATCTCTAATATTCTATGATGTTAATTAATATTCTTTATATAATGAGGAACACATTAAATGACAAAATCACAAAAAATGGCTTTAATTAGATTTCTTGATCACAAAATTAAAAATGGTTTCTTGATCAAAACACAAAAAGTATTGTGTTATTTAATTAGATTTCTTAATTTATTACCCACAATTTTAATAATTTAAATTTTTTAATCTCCACTTGAAACATGGATCATCAATGGTTGAAAAGTTAGGTGGGGAATCACTTTTTTTTATCCAAAGAAGTTAAAGTGGGAATCTCATTTTATATCTTGTAATAACATATAAAAAAAGAAAAAGAAATTGACCTTCACGCAAGGTTAAAAAAATAGAAGAAAAAAAATAAATATATATATATATATAAAGTAAATAATAAGAGAACCACAAAAAAAAAAAAAAAAAAAGAGAGTGAGTGAGAGAGTGAAGAAAATAAAAGAAAACTACCTTGTTAATATATTTTGAAAGTGGAGTTAATTAATTTTATCAACTTGTAAAATAACATACCGCTAAAGTACTTATACTTTATATACAACAGAGATTATTTTGTATAAATATTTATACATACACATGCGTATAAAAATTTGTTAAATATCGAATTTCGAATCTTTCTTTAATTAATACATCTATGCATATTAAAGATTTATTAGAATTTAATTTCGAATATCATATTTATATGTATGAAGACAATGTTACTAAATCAACTGTCTGTCCAATATCTTGTATTTATCGGTATGACGATGTTGCTGTTGGGTGAATCAGTCTTAATGTCATTTCATTAATTGACCATATGATACCATTTTTCGCATAATTAAATTATTTTTCTTAAGCCTTAAGCAGTTTCGTGGGACAAATGTAAGAATGATTGAATTAGAAAACTAAGAATTTTGGATTATAAAAAAACGGAGGATGGTTTTATTTGGTTTAATTTAGTAGGAAAAATAATAAATCTTATTTTTTTATATATGTAATTTAATATACATGAAAGTCGTTTCTAAATTTATGAATTATTTAAATAAATACAAATGAACAAAACTTACTAGAAGGAAATAGTTTGTGTTAAATTTTTAATTCAAACACGACATTTAATGATATTAGAATTAAAATCCATAGAAAAGCTAAAAATAACCCAATAATATCAGAAGAAATGCATATTATGCCTATAGATTATGATAAGACGTAACTAATTTCGTGCTACAAATTAATAATATAAAATAATTAATTTTGATGAGTAAAAAATATTATAGAGTGAAAAAAAATTATATAATAAAAATAAATAATAATATTTTTCTCAATCACATGGTGGTTAATGAGATAACCAATTTTCAATAATTTCAGATTAAGATTTTCAAATTTTTGGTGTTGAACTTAAAAATAGTACCTTTTTCCCTCGCAAAAAAGAGAAAAATAAAAAAAAGAAAAATAAAGTCAAAGGAGAATTAGGCAGTGACCAGCGGGTATAGCATAATTTCCTATTTATATACGTAAAAAAAAAGAAAGGAAAAGGAAAATTATAACTGTGCTATGCTGCCACCTTCCCCCCTCTGCCCAATTAAACTCCCCTCTCCTCATCTCTCTCTCTCTCTCTCTCCTCTCTATCTCTCTGCGTAATCGCATCTTTCTCTCTCTCTAAACCCATTTTTCTACCACTTTAATTCCCAAAACCCCAACCTATAATACAAAACCTGTATCTATAGCTTGTTTTATAGGCATATGTATCTAACAGCACCCACTGTGAGTTCATAGGGAATCACGGAGGCGGTGCTTTTAGTTTTGGCGACGGTTTCTTGAGGGTTTTGAATCGAAATAGAAGTACCGATGCAATCCATTTCTGCTTCATCAACTCGGGGCCGTCTGATGTGATGACTATTCCCGCCAGTCGATGGCTATTTTCATGTTTAGTTTCGCAGTGAAGCCTGACTTGATAGGATTGGTGGTCGTCCTATTGCTGTCAATTTTTGCAAACCCTAGTTCGATTCTTGCTTTACCGGAGCCGGAGTCGGATTTTGACCTGAATATCGACTCGGATATTGTCTTATTTCACCAGGACTACACGCCGCCTGCGCCGCCTCCTCCTCCGCCGCACCCGCCGTCGGTCTCATGCGAGTCTGAACTCGGCGGCATTGGTTCGTTGGACACCACTTGTCAGATAGTCTCCAATTTGAATCTATCAAAGAATGCGTACGTGGAAGGCAAGGGTAATTTTGTAATTTCGCCGAATGTTACTGTGAATTGCTCGTCGTTTTCTGGATGCGAGCTTGCGATAAATGTTACAGGAAACTTTACTTTGGGTGAGAATTCATCGATAATCTGTGGCACTTTTGAGTTGGTCTCGGATAACGCGAGTTTTGGGAACGGTTCTGCTGTTAATACTACAGGGTTGGCTGGGTCGGCCCCACCCCAGACCAGTGGGACTCCACAAGGAGTGGATGGAGCGGGTGGGGGGCATGGGGGCAGGGGTGCTGCATGTTTGAGGGATAAGAGTAAGCTTCCTGAAGATGTCTGGGGAGGGGATGCTTATGCATGGTCAAGTTTGGGGAAGCCCTGGAGTTATGGGAGTAAGGGGGGGACAACAAGTAGGGAAATTGATTATGGAGGTGGTGGAGGAGGGAGGGTAATGCTTGTGGTCTCAACTCTGTTGGAGGTGAATGGCAGTGTTTTGGCTGACGGAGGAGATGGAGGTGCGAAAGGTGGAGGCGGATCTGGAGGGAGCATCTACATCAAGGCTTATAAGATGTAAGTTCTTGATATTTTTCTTTTTGTGGTTTTATTGGTTTATGTTGAGCGTGAACTAATATGACTCAGTGTCACATACTTGCCAACTTTGGTTGTAGTTTGTAGTGAAGAACCCATTAGTGTGGTGACAGTGATGGCATAATTTTTATTGATTTGATATTGAGTGCATATGTATCACATTTAACAAGCTTCACTTTGCCATCTTGTTGGGGGTTCGTCTATGGCTTGAACCACCATTTTCTTAACTGAATTGTTGTCATTTTGTTGTTTTAGGTAAAATCTTGAGTATCGATAACTTCAGTGACACTCTATGTTAAATAAGCATCACATCTAACCTTTAACAAGCTTCACTTTGCCATCTAGTTGGGGGTTTGTCTGTGGCTAGAACTACCATTTTCTTAACTGAATTGTTGTCATTTTGTAGTTTTAGGTAAAATCTCGAGTATCGATAACTTTGGTGACAGAAATGTTGTCGTTTTGTAGTTTTGACTGAATTGTTCTGACCTGTGACGCTCTAGGTTTAATGAGACCAAAAAGACGGGCTGAAAAATTGAGTTTCTGGTGTGGGCCATCAATATTATACTGGAAGTTAATCTAGTTCTTATCTTTCTAAGATATCATCCCAATTGGTTGCTTGTTTTGTGGTTCTTATTTCATCCTTCTAATTCAGTGTTTCTTCATGAATCCACTAGCCAAGTTTTAAGACTGGTGAAGGTTCTTTTGTCCTCTCAGTCAAGATTGTCTGAAAACACATTCAGGCCAGTGCAAGCCGTTTGATAATTTATCATATGGGGAGCTTCACAATATTTTCAACGTTTGAAGTGAACTGATATCAGAAGTGAAAAGTAGAAATGTTTCTTTTTAGAATGTTCTTGTTAACATAGAGTTTATTCTCCTCTCTCCCATCATTTTTACGGCATTTCAAGCTTTAAAAGTATACTTTTATAAAGTTAACTTTGGGAAGACTGAAGAGCATCTGCCTGACCTAATAACACCCACTTCATTTTTAAGTGTTGTCAGTTTATTTTCTTCAGCACTGATGGCTACTTCATATTGGTTCTGTATCCATTTCTTTTTGGAACTAAAATTGCTCTGATTTATTTTGTTTCAGATTTTAGCTTATAACCCTAACAATTTGTCCATTATGTCATTCATGTGTTTGATTTTCTTCCTTCTTTTGAATATAATTGAAACTTAGAATAGTAATTTATCCCACATTTGCACAAAGGTCAGGTGAAAGTCACATAGATTAAATAATACCTTTTCTCTGACATTTTTGACATTTCTAAATGATGAATAAACATGCCCTGGTAGTTTTCCTGTATTTTTTTCATTTCTACTCTTCAGCCAATCCCGTATTCTTCTTCACCTTGTTATCTTTGGAAACATTCTGTTCTATCCAAAACCAATGAGTGCTGGAGCTCAGTCTATTTATTTTGACCCTGTAGTTTCTTGTAAATTACAGGATTGGAGTTGGTAGAATAAGTGCTAGTGGGGGTAGTGGTTTTGCTGGAGGTGGTGGTGGTAGAGTTTCAGTTGATATTTTTAGCAGGCACGATGAACCAGTCATTGCTGTAAATGGTAAGACCTGTGACATCTCTCTCTCTCTCTCTCTCTCTCTCTCTCTCTCTCTTGTCATGTTGAATTTTACGTCATAAAAAATTCTTTGGTCCTTTTGCTTGTGCAATAAGTATCTGATCTCTGTTACCTATTGGGCTGCCTTCTATCGTAGAATTCAGAAGAGTAAAGAGTTAGATAATTTGCCAAGGATCTTTGCTGTAAATGCAACTAACGCAAGGTTTACCACGTGTCAAGACTCCAAGAAACCATTATGCTGAACTGTTCGTTTCCACACTAGCAACTTATATTCTCTTTCATTTTTCTTTATCTTTTGATTGGGGCTGGGGATACAGAAGGTGGCTCAGAGGAATATAGTGCCATTTGTTGATTATCAATCATATCCATGCCTTGTTTTGGTCTCTTCTGCTTTTGGTATTTGATAAAGACAGTGCTGGCTATGTAAGGACTGATCAGTATAGCGCGTCAGGGCTGAGCAAGGGTGGACCATTCTACTTTGTCTATGTGCGCTGTTGCCTTGTCCTGGAATAAGATGGATTTGATTTCCTCGTGTCTGAAATTTTGACCACTATATTTCTTGGTGAATTGCAGGACAGGTTATTTATGAAAAGGAAAAGTAAAAGAACCTTCAATTGGTGGCTTCAGACTATGTTTTTTCGCTGAAGCTGCCACATTTTTTTAGTAATAAACTTACAGATTGAGATCTACTTCTCCTGCTCCTTTCTGTGCCCTATTACTTTGATCGTCCTGGTATTGGAGTATTTGTATCATGTACTAAGTTGAGGCTTGCTGGTAAATTTCTTTTCCTGTCTCTGGTTTACAAGCCTAAAGCAAACAGTTGGTCCATTCCTTGGAGCTATATCTAGGAGTCTAATAAAAAAAAAGCGTACTCAAAATATTAAAGCACCCTATTGTCTTCCTATGGGACTGAGGATTGCGCCAGTGAAGCTTCACATCCATGTCCTTTGTTGCAGGTGGAAGCAGTCTCGGTTGCCCTGAAAATGCAGGTGCTGCGGGTACATTTTATGATACTGTTCCTCGCAGCCTTACTGTCAGCAATAGTCACAAATCCACTTATACGGACACCCTTCTCATGGACTTCCCTCAACCATTTTTGGCAAATGTTTATATCTGGAATCAGGCAAAGGCTGCTGTCCCCTTGCTGTGGAGTCGTGTACAGGTCTGTGAAATTTAGATTGTTGAATCGTATCTGCTAAATATTTGGTGTTAATTTTCTGCAGTATATCTTTTGAGTTGGTAAGAATCTATCTGTGCATATGCTGTGATCCTTCTAAAACAAGTGAAGTGGCTCCTTTGAAAAGTAACATACCTTTCTTGCATATAAGTATCTAATACAGAGTTGTTCATGCGTCAAGGTTCAAGGACAAATCAGCCTCTTGCATGGAGGAGTGTTAAGCTTTGGGCTTGCACATTATTCAATGTCAGAGTTTGAACTATTGGCAGAAGAGCTGTTAATGAGTGATTCTGTAATACGAGTAAGTGATGTTTATTTTTTATTTTTTAATTTGTGGAGAACTTTATGGAGTAGTTGTCATACTGAGCCTTTCCTTTTGTTGCTGCTGTGAGAATTTACTAGATACAGTTTTGATATATTTACCTTCTGGTTCTACCATCATTTTGTGGTGGCATCTCGATCTCAGAGCAGCGCTTCCCTATTTGCTGTAGTTCGTTTGTTAAGTTGATGGTTATGAAATACATGATATTCTCATTCCCTTTCTTTTCTAGGTTTTTGGGGCTCTTCGCATGTCTGTTAAAATGTTTTTAATGTGGAACTCAAGGATGTTAATAGATGGTGGTGGAGATGAAAATGTTGAGACATCATCACTTGAAGCTAGCAATCTAATAGTGCTCAGGGTGAGAACCCTATTCATTATTTGTGACAATGTGCTATTGGATTTCATGCATGACTTGCTTGTTTATTTTCCTTTGACAGGGATCATCGCTTATCCATTCAAATGCAAACCTGGGAGTTCATGGGCAAGGTTTATTAAACTTGTCCGGACCAGGAGATTGCATAGAAGCTCAACGCCTAGTTTTGTCGTTGTTTTATAGCATAAATGTAAGCAACAACCTAACTTTTCTTTTTTCAAAGAAAAAAACAGAACTTTCCGATTTTTATTTATGTCTGTCAACTTGAAAGGATTTATTTAGAGACGGGCCATTTCAATTGTGGACTCTTTAGTTGTCTTTTTCTCCATGAAATTGACTGGCAAGCAATATCATGATTCTAGTTTTTGGTCATAAAATGCCTTTTCTTATTGTCCCTTTGCTTTGCTTAAACATTTCCAGTTCTTTGTGCTTCCTCAATATAATATTGTACTTGTTTGGATCCAAGTGGCAACTAATTCTCACTAGACCACATTTAGTTACCTAGCTGAGTTCTGAACATCAACCTCCAGTGTGCTTTATCTTCAGAAACACTATAGAAACTTGTCATCATGTTCATGCTACTCAAGCGTATCACATGGCATAGTTTGGATTACTATTACTTATATATTCTTCCAAGTTCTTTTCTGTGATGAAAAATAAGCAGGAAAGTAAAAGATTGAAATTCTTTTTGTCTAGTTTCTCATACAGCAGTCATTATCCTTCTCTCAGTTGAAGCCTGTGGTAGCAGCATGCCATTTTCATATCTATGAAGATCATTTCTTTGTTGTTGGTGATGTCCCAGTTTTGCTGCTCCATAAATTGTGCACTCATGTATGGATAACATTGTTATGTTTTCTATCTCACAAGGCTTCTCTATTTTCAATTTTCATGAGGTTCTGTCATACCTTGAATTTGTCTATGTCATTTTCTTTTCCTTTTCAATGAACAGCCTCCTTAAAAGATAAATAAATTGATAAAAAATATGAAAAGCATACTTCATTCGATGAAATCAATTGGCTCGTGAACTTTTATAAAATTTAAACATGTTGCTAATTTGGTTATACACATAAACATCTATTGCAATGAGGTGTATTTGTTCCTTTTCTTCTTCTAATTTGGCAAAGTTTTACTCACTTTTGCTGATTGCTGTGCCTGCTCTTAAATAAGTACTGCTGTTTGATAGTATATACTTGGCACAGTTTTATGTAGGCTATACAACAGAAATATATTTGATTAATTGGTTTTCCTTGCTTTCTTTCCTCGTATTGGGAGAAGATTGGACCTGGGTCTATTCTGCGTGGTCCTTTAAAAAATTCCTCAGATGAGGCTGTGTAAGTTCCAATTGCTGTCTAAATTCCATCAGAGATGTCGTATTCTTGTTTCTGCTGAAAATTGATCTTTTCGCTCTTTAGGACACCAAAACTTTATTGTGATTCACAAGATTGTCCTACTGAACTGCTTCATCCACCTGAAGATTGTAATGTGAATTCTTCCCTGTCCTTTACCCTACAGGTAACTATTTGCTGTTGAAAAATCATAAGAATTTGTATTTCTCCGTTTATGTTTAGTTTGAAATCCCTGCTCCGCCTTTTGCTGCTTTTTCATGCAGTTACTTCTTCTGGCATAGGTTTTTAGATATTATATGATTCTTATGCAGATCTGTCGCGTTGAGGATATCCTGGTCGAAGGTTTCGTTGAAGGCTCTGTTGTTCATTTCCATAGAGCCAGAACCATCACTGTCCCATCTTCTGGAAGTATAAGCACATCTGGAATGGGTAGGATTCTTGCTCTCCTCCAAGATGCACTCTATGATGCCTGTCTCTCCCTCCCTCTCTCTAAATAATGCGCATGCTAAGAAATCTTAGATGAATTGGAAAAGTTTTTGTTGCTTTTCGACATTCTTGAATTAGTGAAACACTCTCATCGAAGACTTTGGGGTCGATTCATATTGAATTATGTTTCCCTATGCTTGACAATCTAGGATTTCTATTTATGCAGGTTGCCATGGTGGTATTGGTCAAGGAGAAGTATTGAGTAATGGTCTGGGTGGTGGTGGTGGGCATGGTGGTAAAGGTGGAATGGGCTGTTATAATGGCAGCTATACTAATGGTGGCATATCATATGGAGATGCTAATTTGCCTTGTGAACTGGGTAGTGGAAGCGGGAATGATAGCTTGGCCTTGTCAACAGCTGGTGGTGGTATTTTGGGTGAGCTAAAGTTTTAACAGCTGATTAATTAAGGTTTTGTTATATTGATATTTACTTGGATGCCATACATATGTTGGCTCTGTTGACTTGCCAGTCTTGAATTGTTTGGTTTAAGTTTGAAAATGTTAGGTTATTGTAGGAGTATCTGATATGTCTTCTTTTTGATGATATGATAATGAATGGCATATCTTATCTTTGCGTTTTCCTTTGAAGGTTTAAGATTGCATCTCATGTTTGAGGTATTGCTGGTGCTCACATTCTAGATTTATCTTTATGTATTCTTTGGAAAGTTTTTAGAGTGTGTGCCATTTTATGACTTTGCTGGGGTTTACATGCTTCATTTAGCATATAGATCAAGATTGTGTTTCACTACTTCTCCATTTCTCCCACCATGTGGTACTGTGGACAACTTAATTATGTTGCATTTTGGGCGCGGTAAGAAACAGAATGTTAGTTTAGATGTTCAGTCAAATGCTCTCTCATTCTCGCTACATTTTCTCATATTATGTCAAAGTAGCTCCCAGAACATGGTTGTGTTTGGTATTTGATGGACGTCTATTATTAAACTTACATTCCTGCATCTGGAATATCTAATGATCATAGTTGTCAACAGTGCAAGAAGCGCTATAGCGTGTATCGATGCAAAGTGCGCCCTGTGCGCTTCATGTCACTTTGTGTGACCGGATTATGTGTAGTGTGCTTCGTAGTGCCTTTTGCGCTGTAGCATAGCGCAGCACATTGCGTGCTACTGTAAAGTCACTTGTTAAATTTTAAATAAGAAAAAAGAAAAAATGTGTTTATGGCTGAAATTTCTAGGGAATAGTTATGGTCAGAACCCTCACCCAACTGTTTCATGTTCTTCTCTTCTCACCATCATAATGCTGCTTCATGTTCTTCCTTTCTCGCTATTAGAACATAACATGGGAGTAATGAACAAGCAGCCAACCAAGGTCTTCTCTAGCCTTTCACAACTTGCTTTTTCTCTTTTCCTTTTATCTTTAATTCTTTTTTTGTCCTTCTATATTCTTCTCCACTGGAGTGCTTTTTTCATCTTCTTTTCCCAAGCTTCTTTTGTTTTTTGTTTTTTTTTTTTTGGGGGGGGGGTTATTTTATTTATTTATTTAATTTAATTTAATTTTTTTAAAATTTGTCCTTTCATCTTCTTCCCCCATGACACAGTTTTTTCGCTCTATTCTCTGACTTTCTTCTCTACCTTTTTTTTTTATTTATACATACACACATCAAGAGTCCGTTAGGGCTTGAACTCTTGGCCTCCCACATTATGTGGGAGACTAATGTTGCCGGGCCACAGGCCACTTGGTTTTCTTCTCTACTTCTCCTCGTTCTTCTCTTTTGGTGAGCAGTTGGGTTGGGTTGGGTGTGGTGTTTCTTTTATTTTTTATTTTTTTAAGAAAAATTATTAAAATGAAATTTTGAGATGCTAATTTATTGAATTGCTCAAGTGCTAAATTTCATTTGTAGATGTATAGCTACTTATTGAGCAATTTAACCATTAATCCTTGTTATTTTGAATATTTGCTTATTTATCCTTTATAATAAGTGAAATCCACTAGTATTCTAGTATATACTAGAAATATATATGTATATATTTATTGTGCGCTTTATTTTAATAAAACTTGCGTGTTGCACTGCGCTATGCGCTATAGCTTCAGAGGACCTTTTCGCGTTGCTGCGCTATGTGCTCATGACAATTATGCTAATGATTTATTAAGATCATCAATTCATTACTTTTAGTGGTTCTGATACCAGTCTATCTTAATTTTTTCCTTCTAGTGCAACTTTTCATTTGCCCTTTCAATGCAGTGATGGGTTCATTGGAGCATCCCTTGCTAAGTTTGTATGTTGAAGGTTCTGTTACATCAGATGGAGACAGCATCAGGGGGAGCCTCCAAATGAAGAGAGCCTTCAGTAATAATGGGGATATTGGTCCTGGGGGTGGATCTGGTGGTACCGTCTTGTTGTTTTTGCGGTTTTTGGCTCTTGGTGAATCTGGCAATATATCTAGTGTTGGAGGTCATGGTAGCCTGAGTGGTGGTGGTGGAGGAGGTGGTGGAAGGATACATTTTCACTGGTCAGACATTCCCACTGGAGATGTATATTGGCCAGTAGCTATAGTGAATGGAAGCGTTCATACAGGGTTAGCACTGCTGCAGATGCTGATGCATGTATTCCTGTGGTGTCATGTGAAAATGCTTTAGTTTATTCTCCAATTGTGTTACTTATCTCATTACCCTGGCATTAGGCTTTTCTGTATATTTTTTCATTCTTTACACTTTTTAACTGATTTGATAGTTCCTTAAATGATTTAAGGTCTTAATTGATATTTTCTATGATAATTGTTATTGGTGAAATTTAAAATGGTACAGTGGAAAGGTACACTTGAAGATATGAGTGTGTCAAATTTGCTTTGAAGCTGTTCTGCTATTACATGTGTACAGATGTTCAGAGACTGTCATGGCAATAGAAAATTGCTGCATTTATTTGTCTAATATGGGAATGCTAATGAAGCTTCAGATGAACTTGGCCCAAGATGATGTATTCAGATCATTAGATAGAATTATCAGATGTGTGCAACTTTAATTTCCTTTGGTTGTCTACTTATGCATGAATAATGTTAAAAGGAGAGTAAAATGTTTGTGTTTGTGCTCAGTCTTATTTATTAGTCCATTGCATTTATTTTATTACATTAATTCTAAATGCTTGCATCCCGTCTCTTTTCTGCATTCATATTAATTTAATTTCACATTCTGTCATGGTACCTTCCTTGATCTCTGACATTTACCGCGGGTCTCTGATTAATCTACCGAGTTTTAGCATATTACAAGTGAACACTACGGAACTATATTTAGTTTTCCACTTTATTTGTTAATTACAATTACTTTTGCTTCTAAATATGGGATGTGAAGAATAATCATGTGAACATAATGGTGCTGTATGACTGAAAATCCCTTTTATCTTTCATATGCATAGGCAGGGATTATGATGCAGATAACAATCACTTAGGAAAAGCATAAGTTATCTTTTCCAGTAGCTTAATAAATTTCCATGGTGTAATATCTTAATATTTGTCTTGTTTCTGCATATTCCAAGTTTCTTAATATTCATCTGTGCAAGCATGCAAAAGATTATAATATAATGAAAATAAATGAAGTGAAAAATGGAGCTGCCCATCATTGTTTATTAGACCGTCATTTGAATAGCAGTGTATGCATGAGGTATGGACATCAAACACCGTTGATGACGTAAATTAAAGTTAGTAACTTCAGGCTATGAATTTACCTAGTTAGCTGCGCATTTCTAGAGAATAAAGGCTTGGGAAGACATCTTTCTGGTTAAATGAATGAAGCCCTTTATGAGGAACAGATTCTATCCTCTGCTTATTTAATTTATCAGTTGCAAGCTGCTTTTTTATTTAACTTCAAATTTTTGTACATCTGCTTACTGGGCCTTAGGTCTTGATACCTTGACTCCGTGCTTTTTATTGGGTACTGCATCTGAACATTTTCTACGCACAATTGTAAAACAAAATTGTTAGTCTTGCGGCTGCTTCTCGATAATATGAAACTTTCCAGCATGTATGACTATTCAGTTGAATAGATGTATGAACTTTTGGGTGCGATTGACTCTTAGATATGCATGGAATGCTTTGAAAATCTGTTATCCCATCTACTATTTTTTGTGGGCTTCATGTTTCCTGTAATATTTGACTGCATGCCTTTACCATAGGGGTGGATTAGGTGGAGACCAAGGTCACATGGGCGAAAATGGAACAGTCACTGGAAAAGCTTGCCCTAAGGGGCTTTATGGAATATTCTGCGAGGTAGTTTGTAATTCAATTTTTCAAGTTTACCTTTGTCGTCTTCAATTCATTATGTTTTAGAAGATTCATTCTTTTGATTGCCAGGAGGAAAGCTGAAAACAAACAATGAATCATTAAGTACTTACTTTAAAAATATACTCCCTATGCCCTAAATTAGAGCTCTCATTGACCTAGCAAGGAGTTTTATATGGCAGTTGAAAAGTGAGTTTTGTATGTCCTCACAAGAGTTAGTGCTGTCAAATAATTACTTTGGATAAGGTACTTCCAGGAAAAAACTTGTCCGTTTTTCAAAATCTAGCCTTATTTTTAGGACGGCCTAAAAAGAAAATTGGAGCTATAAATTTGGTACAGATGGAGTATATTTATCATGAAAGTACATTTTGTTTAACCTGAAATTATTCACTGTATTATCAAGTATTTCAATCATTGAACTGTTGAGCCATAGTAGGATACCTGCATCCTTGGCTATAATATGTGTGACTTGAGATATACTAAGTCCTTTTCAAGATGCCATGTGATTATTTCCTTTCTTGACCTTTCTATTTCGAATTTATCCTCTGACGTAAAAATAGATTTTATTTTATTTTATTTTTGGATCCCATCAAAAGCTATGGCGGAGTAGGTGATGGGGGCATAACATTTCCCAATCCGTATGAGATATTTGATCTTGATGTTTACCTTGAATTTCTGCAGGAATGTCCGGCTGGCACCTATAAAAATGTCACTGGATCTGATAGATCCCTCTGTTTTCCATGCCCAAATGATGAGCTTCCCAACCGTGCAGTTTATGTTCATGTCCGAGGTATCTTACATCAAGGGACTGTGTTGGTGTCTATGGAGCCTTTCCTTGCACATTTCATACCAGTGTCATCTTTCATGTTTCTCTTTCTTTTTTCGCCCCTCCTCCTTTTTTCTTCTTAAAATTACATTGTAGATTTCATGCCAAATTTTTGATATGCTGGCTCAGTTGCCTCAAATTTCAATATTTTGTTTTTTTGGTAGTCACAACCCTGTCTTCCAGTTATGTGGCCTTAGTTTCATTTTATGCATGTGAATGCTTGGCTTATTTTAAGTGAGGTTCCTGTTTGCTCCTGGCAGGTGGTATTACTGAACCACCTTGTCCATACAAATGTGTTTCTGAGAGATATCACATGCCACACTGTTATACTGCTCTTGAAGAGTTGATGTATACTTTCGGAGGACCCTGGATGTTTGGCCTCCTGCTTTTGGGTCTTCTCGTTTTGCTTGCTTTGGTGCTAAGTGTTGCACGAATGAAGTTCATTGGGGTCGATGAATTACCAGGCCCTGCTCCTACGCAGCAGGGTTCTCTAATAGATCATTCATTTCCTTTCCTGGAGTCTCTGAATGAGGTATTTTGTCTTATTGTAAAACATATTTGCTTGTGTCTATAACTAGGGAAATTTAATGATGAAATACTATGCCAAAATATTGCTTTATTTGAGCTTAATTTATTATCACCATCATATTAAGGTTTCAAAGTTCAAGCATTTTTTCTCTGGAAAAATTGGTTGATAATTTACTATTTTTTCTTTTTCTTTTTTTTTTGGTGTGTTTGTGTGTGTGTGTTTGGGGGGTGGGGTTGGGGGGAGTTTAAAAAGATTAGTTATTGCAATGATGTCCACCTGATTCTTATTATCATTTTAACTTTAAGCAATTAAAATGCTGAATAATAGCATGTTAAATTGTTCTTGTTTGTTTCGGCATAATTGTTGATTATCTTACTACTTTTTGTTATTTGTTGGATTTTACAACTAATTTAGGTTCATTCAAATGTATATAATATACAGCTTTAAACAATTAAGTTTTGTGGAACTAACATACAATTAAATTTTATCTAATAAAGTTTTTCTTTCTCCTTTATACGTATATATATATATATTGAAGATGGTGTGGTGGTGGTAGTGAGAGTACTGGTGTTTTTTCTTGTATTCATTATATTTGTTGTGAGATAAATTTGTAGGCAGTTATATGTTTCATAAAAATTTAGTGAATATAGCATTTTTTAAAAATTGAGCTGGGCCAAGTGATACAATAGGAAATTGGAGACAAAACTCTTTTGATTGTAAATTGTGGACTGGAAGGATGTGAAGTGTAATCCAAAATCCAAATCATAAAGTTAAAAATTAATTTAAAAAATAATTAGTCCTTATTTATCTATCCACGATATGAATTCTGATATGGACTATTCACTTATCTAAACCTATTACTTGATTCACATAATCTAGAAACATAATATTCGGCGAAAAGAATTTATAAAGGATCATTTTTGCTTTTTCTTTCTAATTTTATACATTATCATGTTTTTAAATATTTTTATTTATACACAAGCACACACACAAGGGTTCAGTTGGTTCAGATCTTGGACCTCAGATGTATGTGTAAGGTGATGCTCGACTAATTGACTACTCGGTTTATACATTATTATTTGCATCTTTAAACTTACAGTACTTCGTGTATGTATAAACTTTTAGCAGTATCCTAATTGTTTTAGATATCTTAACATGTTTACAGGTTGTTATGGAGGGGTGAAATTGCCTTTATTCCTTAAACTGTGAAATTATGTTCTATTATTTTAATCATCCTTAAATTTTGGACCGTGACAAGCAATTTACTAAAAGAGTTTCTTAAAAATTCAATTTAGAGGCTAACATTAAAAAGAGTTCCTTAAAAAATTCAATTTAGAGAGTTGAATGCCCAAATTTACTAACAAATAAGAATATTTATGCCAAAATTACTGTACATTCCTTTATATTTTTATTGTATGCATTGAGCTTCCTATAAATATTGTAATATGTTGTAGTAATCATTTTCATGATGTTCAAATTTGGAAAGAGAATAGCTTTTGTATTATTAATATGAAGTATTAGCTATGACAAGAAGCTAATACACTTAGTTATATCTACAATCTTCGTAATATAATCCAAACAAAGATGAACATAAGATCAATAA
>JACGDI010005451.1:419222-444233 GCA_014898725.1 Jacaranda copaia
AAAATTATAGAAGAATCACAAATCATGAGTCATAGTAGAAATCTCTTTACTTTATTCGTTTATCTTTTCTATTTAGCATCAAATGATTTGCAACCAACCCTTTAACCTCTTTTTTTATTTTTTTTTTCCTCCCCCCTTTTCTTTTTTTTGTGTGTGTATTCATGCCTCTATCCCTTGAACTGTAATTGAAATAGAAAAGTTGTGAAAAAGGAAAAGAAATCTCGTAAATTGCGAGGATACAGAAGATCTTGTTTAGATGATTATTACTATTTTATACGGAGTCCTGTATAGGTTCTGATCTATGGTTGGAAAGATCTAGAAAAATTAGTTTTTTATGAAACATTACTTCAAAAGTTGAAATATTAAAAAATTATGATAACAATAAGACAATTTTAAGGAGAGTTGAGATCACGAAGGAAGTTCAGTTTACTCAAAATGTAACACTTAAAAAATATAAATTCCTATCTGACCCTTTTTATACTTAATAGCCATTCATTAGGGTCATAGTAGGCACAGATATGCTAAGAAACGTAAAACATTGTGAGCTATTTTGACTTTTGTATAGTGTAGATATATATAAATATAGTGATTGTCCAATTATGGAAGTAAAATTCTGCAATGTCATATTGATCAAGAAAGAAAATTTGACATAATCTTTACCAATCAGGTTTTGGAAACCAACAGAGTGGAGGAGTCTCAGAGTCACGTGCACAGGATGTATTTTATGGGTCCAAATACATTTAGTGACCCTTGGCATCTTCCTCACACACCTCCAGAGCAAGTAAAAGAGATAGTGTAAGTTCTCTGCTCATTATTTTCATTTGGTCAGTTTCTTATTCTGGTGAATTTAGTAGCTACATGCAACCACCACTTTGCTATCACACTAAGTTATCTTATTTTATTTATTTCCCCCTATTAATATCATTTCCCAACAATGAATATATGCTTTATTGGAATTTTGTTGTTGGTCGGATGCTGCATGCGTGGGGAAAAGAAATATAAATGATATTTTCAAATGGCAGATACGAGGGTCCATTTAATACATTTGTGGATGAGATCAACGCTCTTGCTGCATATCAGTGGTGGGAAGGGTCATTGCACAGTATTCTCTGCATTCTTGCTTATGCTTTTGCGTGGTCATGGCAACAATGGCGGCGGAGGATAAAGTTGCAGAAAATACGAGAATTTGTGCGATCTGAATATGACCATGCTTGCTTACGTTCTTGTCGTTCACGTGCACTATATGAAGGGTTGAAGGTTAATTTTTCAAACATTTTTCTATGCCGATAAAGTTCGTATGCACTAGAGATGCCTTCTTCATGTTCTGGAATGTTTTAAATATTTGTGATAAAAAATTTTTGGTGACATTTAGTGATTTGACTGACTTTGGCCGTCAAAGGCATAATAGGTTTTGATGTTTCTGTTACTTATAATATGCTTGATGGCTGATTACATTTCAAAATAAATGTAATTTGTTGTGCCAAGCCAAATAATTATGGATAGGGCTTTCTTTCCTTTTTAATTCTCTTCTTTCCAATTTGCATTTGTAGCTTATTCTCTGCATAGAGCTTGCCTTAGTATATGTATATGAACCTGCACGCAATTGAAAAGAAAATATTCTATTCTTTCTTTTTTATTCATTCCCTTTTTGTATCCCCTCCCCTCCTCATTTTGATCTTTTCTTTTGGTAGCGTGGGTTGGGATTTTGTTTAGTATAACAGGTATCTAGTCATATTCACAAGAAACATCTTGTGGAGATGGATGAGTATGTTGGCTGTGATGGACCCAACCATTCTGGTATCTGTCATTTCCATTACACTCTCTACTTGATTCTCAGTCAAAGTTATCGGTTCTTTTCTTCCTAAAACTGCCATAATCTATTGGTGATGAGACTTATCATAGATGTCTCTCAGCGCTTCAGATGCCCATCTCCTCTAAATCCCATTTCTCTTAGATGTGTACTCAAAAACCTGGTCTTTCAGGCCATATGATTTTTCACATTTGTAAATGTAGGTTGCTGCCACACCGGATCTAATGTTAGCATATGTGGACTTTTTTCTTGGTGGTGATGAAAAGAGAAATGATCTTCCTCCTCGTCTCCATCAAAGATTTCCAATGTCTCTATTATTTGGAGGTGATGGAAGCTATATGACTCCTTTCTCTCTTCATAATGACAACATCATTACCAGTCTCATGAGTCAGGTTTGTCATTTAACCCCAGGGAACTGAAAACCATTTTTGTTTGAACCAAAAAGAATCTGAATTCTGAAAAATGCATTCCTTCAGTAATCTTGAATACTCTACTGAGATAACCTTTTCTTTCAGTCTGTGCCACCGACCACATGGTATCGTTTTGTGGCTGGTTTGAATGCCCAGTTGCGCTTGGTAAGAAGGGGGTGCCTTAAAACAAAGTTTCGCCCAGTCCTCGAATGGCTTGAAACGTTTGCAAATCCTGCATTAAGCGTCTATAGTGTGCGTGTGGATCTTGCTTGGTTCCAAGCAACAACTGATGGCTATTGTCATTATGGACTCCTGATATATGCTGTTGAAGAAGTGGACCGTGTGTTGTCATTAGGATGTCCTGATGGAGAATCCGGGGGTGAACAGCATTCACGGTATGCATCTTTGCTAGCATTCGAGCATACATATATTATTTGCTTGAATATGGATTGACATGCCTTTGTATTTTTTCGTAACTAATTTACACTTTTACTACCGGTTATAATATTATTATATAGTTGTATGATTTTCCAAAGGTTTTTCTATGGGGGATCTTTGCTAGCATTCGAGCAGACATATTATTTACTTGAATATGGATTGACATGCCTTTGTTTGTATTTTTTTGTAACTAATTTACACTTTTACTAGCGCTTATAATATTATTATATAGTTGTATGATTTTGCAAAGGTTTTCCTGTGGGGGAAACTGTTAATATTAACACTTTGTACACTGTGTTTCCCAGTCATGCGAATTTATGAACTTGATCGATGTTCTTATAACTAGGTTGAGCAATTTGTTTCCTTGTTTGCTCGGTGATTGTGAAAATGATTGAAATTGCTTGGCAGTTGGCTTGGGTCCTTGAATTGAAGCAAAAATTTCTTTTTAACCCAACGGAGTGTTAGAATTCTTTCTGTTAACATGTATGGTACTAGGCTGAACTTGAAGTTATATGGGTATAGTGAAGGAATGGTTTGAAACGAGAGCTAAATTTTTTCACTTTAACTCTTAACGGAGAGTTTGTGGTTGCGATATGTCTCAAAATTGTTGGGTCTTTGCAAATTGACCAAAGCTTACAAGACCAACTTTCCTGACATTTTTGAGCTTTCTAATTTTCTGTTGCCATGTCTTACAGTCTACACTTTCAGTTGGATCAATTTTGATTAATAAATGAACTGCACCTGCAGAATTTGGTGATATTCCAAACCAGTTTCCATGCTTTCATGTGTGTGAAGTTAATTCAAATTATAGAACTTCTGCCTGCATCAAGTGGAATAGTTCTGTAAAGGAATGATAATGAAAAGATTCAAATCTTTGCAACTATTTTTCCATTTGAGCTAGTTTCTCTGACTCAGATGTTTCGTCTTTTTGAAGCAGTGCTGCAGGTATCTATCTGAAAGATGGGACTTCAAATAAGACTTACTTGAGTCAAACTGAGAGAAGCACTGAAGGTAACTTGAGGAGGAAGGTTCATGGCGGGATTCTAGATATCAACAGTTTGAGGGTGCTTGACGAGAAAAGAGATGTATTCTTTATCCTCTCTTTTCTAATTCACAACACTAAACCTGTTGGCCACCAGGTATATATATATATATATATCTTCCCCAGTTTCTGGTGGCTTTGAGTCAGATATTGTTTCTTACAAACATATTAATGTATTTGTTTAGGATTCCCTTCCTGAAAATGCCATGTCTGTTGTGCTGCAGGATCTTGTTGGTTTGGTAATCTCCATTCTGCTTCTAGGAGATTTTAGTCTAGTATTGCTCACATTGCTCCAGTTGTATTCACTTTCTCTAGCAGATGTTTTTCTTGCTTTGTTAATTGTGCCCCTGGGAATTTTGCTTCCCTTCCCTGCGGGAATCAATGCTTTGTTCAGTCATGGACCAAGGCGATCAGCAGGTCTTGCACGTGTATATGCTTTGTGGAACCTCACATCCTTGATAAATATTGTAAGTAGCTTTATCTTTTCCAAGTTTGGTTTAATTATCACACTTATATGTTCTATTCGTCAATAAGTTGCTGACGTCAACTCTCAAAACTCATGCTATGGAAGATATGGTGCTTCTTCTAATCTTGTAGATCCAAGTAAATGGGCGAAGCTTTCTTACCACTTGCTCCTTTTTTTTTTGGCTGCATTTGCTTTTCTCAGGGCGTTGCATTTATTTGTGGTTACATTCACTACCGTACACAATCAAGTAGGAGACCTCCGAACTTTCAACCTTGGAATATGTGAGTGTAACATTAAGCTGCTTGAACTATGTATTTGGCCATTTTCCATCTTCTGGATGTTCTCATGTGCTCTCCCTATGTTTTCTGTGGTTGCAGGGATGAAAGTGAATGGTGGATATTTCCTCTGGCACTTCTTTTGTGTAAATGTATCCAGTCAAAGGTCGTGAATTGGCTCGTTGCAAATTTGGAAATTCAGGATCGTTCATTGTATAGTGATGACTTCGACTTGTTCTGGCAGTCATAGGATTTACTGAGCAAAATATGTTCACACTAACACCCATCAATTTTTTTTCATGGGTTCTATTGCAATGTGTTTATTTATGGTACTTCTTTAGGGAATAGGACGGTTGACACAGGATTAGAAAGAAAGTTGAATGATAAAGAAAAGGGAAAAGAACTAGATAGAGAGAGAGGGATGAGGCCATTTATTTTGTCGCCATCTGCTGTGCAGTTTATTCCTTTTGCCATGTAAATATCAAGTGGGATATTCCCATGGTTCCCTTATTGTAATTTTCCCACTTTTATTACTACCTAATAAATGCATTTGATTTCATAATTACAAGTTGTAATCAAATTAAAGTTGTTATTTATAGAAGCTGGTCTTTGTTTGGTATTTTGTGTCTTCAGACAAAATTGAGATAGTGATTGATGCCTGTCCTTTCTTCTGCACTTGTCGTCCTTGATCAACGTACCAAGTCCCATGCAAACTATGAGGTTGGTTGGAAAATGTTGCTTATTTCCTCTGTACCTGGGTAATTTATCATGAAATATATACATCCTAAGATGCAGGAAAGCATGCTCCCTTTGATAACAAAACATTAGAAATACAGAATTGAAATGAGCAGGTTGATTGAAGTATTAAATGGTATTGATCGTAAATTCTAATTCTTGCGGTCAATCTAATTCTACAACACATTCCCTATTCCCAAACTTAGAGCCGTTTAATGCACCAGAAATTCCAGCCCTCTTCCGAGCACAAATTCTCATTTTGTATTTTGACAACTGGGTAAACTTCACAGAAACTCTTTTTACACATATAACTTATAGCTTAACCAAGAATGGTTTTACATAGCTTTCTACTATCAGTTTGAGTTAAACTTCTCTAGTTTCTATCCGCATCTTTCTGTGATTCCAAACTGCTTCTCTCTAAAACAGGGTTGTTGCACTGAAGTAGATGTGGTGTAGCTGATAAAATCTTTTGCCTATCGTTAGATGATGCACCATTCCTGGGCTCAGGATCAGATGCCATAGTGCACTTGCCCTCTGTTTCAACCAAAGAATCTCTTGTCAAATTCTGTGTGTGCTCGGTTGCTGGTGACGTTGAGGATGCCAGTTTATGGCTGCTATGAGTTTCAGGCAATAAAGTACGGGTAGCAGAGGGCAGAGAGTGAACTTCTGGTTCACTAGTTTTACCAGCTCCATCTTTACCTCCACCTGCAGGGTAAATTTTCCAGTCAGAAGTTAAGAGAGTGTAATACATATGGTAGGGATATCTATTACTAAGCATCATTAAGAAAGATTGAGAAATGACCTGCTTGAGAAGCAGGGGCAGTTTGCGTGTTGGCATTTGAAGGACCGGATGAAACTCCTGTTCCTTTTCTAATCCTAGACTGCAAGCACAACCGGGAAGCAAAAGCGTTAAAAGAAATATAAAGATGAGAGAAGAAGTACCAATTCAGAACTTTGGGTAGAATTGAAGAACTAAAGCAGTATCGTATATCACTTTCATATTTCCTAAAATATAATTTCTTTCTACAACAGAGGGAAGAAGGAATCTAGGAAGATTACTGGTGTAAGGCAATCAGGCCATGCAACCAAGTGGAAATACAAGCAAGGAAGGTACCGATGGGGTTAACTTACTAGTTAACTGAAAATCCTTTTAAGCATATTTTCCTATATAAATAATCCAGCAGCAATTTCACATTTTTAGTTTGCAGTTTTAAATAGTTAACTGAAGTATCTCTGTGAGAGGTCAATAGCATACCTTCGCATTCTCTTCGCAGTACTTGATAACATGTGAGATATTTGTGCAATGGCCATGTAAAAGTGAGTAAGCCCATAAAAGAAGCTTCCGTGAAGTATTCATATCAAGTATGTCAACTCCATCAATGCCTGGCTGGATATAAGTTTCTGTTGCCAGCTGAGCTGGCACCATATAAAGGTTTATACCCGATGGAAGCAACGCACAAGAGGTGTCCTTGTAGAAATTGTATGAAGATCTAAGCATTGTGGCTGCAGTTTCCAAATCTTCATCTGAAACTCTCTTGATTATAACGTTCTTGATCTTAAACAGTGAAGGGTTCCATTTAGTTTCAAGAATCTTAAGATGATTTGGATCCTCAAATGCTGAACTCCATAACTCCTCTGGTTGCAGATCAACACACAGCAATGGTTCGCTTTCCAGTCCACCCAATAAATTCATACCATGAATCTCAGTCGAGAGTCTTGAGTGCAAGGGTGTAATCAATGCCATACTAATGACCAGAGATCTACACCAGGCAGCAGAAACATGCCTATATATTTTAGCACAGTTGCTATTAGACAATTTTGGATTCTTTAAACGCTTCCGGATCTTCTCACTTATTGCTTCAAGTGTTTCTACCTTGACATTTTTCTCCAATAGCTGTGTGTATTGATAGACATATCTGCAGCAAACAAAAGAACATGGTCATACAAGTACATAGCTTTGTGACCTTAAGAAAGATATTTACATACAAGGTCTCATAAAGACAGGGACTTGAATTGCTAGAAGAAAGAAAGAATTATTATCGATGCATCCAAGTACAAATTTACAAATGCAATTATTCTGGAAACATATTTTTCTCCGTACACTTACCCGTACAGACTGCCTTCTGTCAATTCTGGGCTCTTGAGCTCGGGCAAACTGCAAATATCTGACCACAAGTTGATCTGCTCCAAGAACAAATTAAATAGTTTCTCCAGCAAATGCTCAATGTTGTCAGTAGCAGTATAGGAGCCAGTACCAGCTTGAGATACAGACATAATTAAGGCCTTAATGTACCTCCCAAAAGCCACCGGCACAAGATCTTCAAGGCACAAGGAAAACTGCATTCACAACTAAGTTAGAAATCACAATTTCATAGCAAACAGCTTTTTCACCTATTTTTGCTCACTGCTTAGGTTGAAAATGTGATCTTTTACAGAGATAATTATAGAAGTATCAGTCTGGATTTTCCAGAGGATAAAATAATCGATAGAAACATCTAAAACATTGAAGCTCCACATATTCCCAATCAAACTCATTTTATGGTTTTCAACAGATTGTTGTCCTTTAGAGGAAAAAGGGAAGAAAGTAAAGCAGCCACAAATGTGTAGCATATGCACTATAAAACGATGTAAAGGGAAATCTAGTGCATGCTAGGAAATCTTTCCTCCCTCAAACTAATCTTTTTATGCTCTACTTTATTTCATGGTGGCCTTGTCAAGAAATTTCTTATTTCCCTTTTTTCCCCCAATCTCCTACTTGCCAAGTACACAAATGTAAACCAAGAAGAGAAAGATAGAAAAACGAGAAATAGAATAGATGTCTGAAAATGAAATGTGAAACAACAGAAAAAATTAATAAATAACAATTTTCATCAGGCCAGAAATAGGGGCAAGCCAATGAAATTTCGACAGATGCCTTGTCACCACATGAGGTTTTCTCCTTGCCTGTGCCCGAAAACCCTCAATTGAATTGTAGAGGAAAGGTCCACATAATAATTTGAAACAGGTAACTTTTTTTCTAAAATTCCCTAGAAGTTATATTTGGCACTAATCTAAGCAAATCCCTTCAAAACCCCAAGTGAGCGACTAGCTTCTCTGTTTCAGGATGACGGATGGCTATGCTTTAGAAATCATTTAATAGCATTTTCATCTGTATGGGCATGGATGGGCTTTGTGCAACTTTGGCATCTGAACAATCATTAATATAGGCTGTTTAAGAATTTATATCAGTACCATAACAAGAAATATGCATTTGCAGTCAAAATTCACTTATTGGAAACAAAAGACATCTTCATCTCTGCAAATTATAGTAAATCCAAGAAAGTAAAATTGGAATAAATGCATCAATACCCTTCTATCTGCCCGAAGAGAGATATAAGCCCGATCAAGGGTAGAGACATCTCCAGTATCCTCCAACAATTTCAAATAGAACAAGATGTACTTCCTGATGCAAGTTATAAATTTACGGGAACTTTCTGCTAAGTTAACTTCAAGAGATCGCCTGTTCCCAGAGGGACCTGGGGTTTTACGTCTGTATCGCAAAGATGAAAATGAAAACCATAAATGATTGATGATATACCACTCAATGTTAGAATTTACAAAACAAAATTTAAAATCAGCCAACAGATGGAGATGTCTTGTCAGTATGAAATAATAAATTAACCTGCAGATCACTCAACAAATTTAGGAGAGCTTGTGAAATGCTATACACGTTTGCAGCATTGATACTTTTCCAGTGGTGTTGTTACCTTAGATGTCTAAAATTCATTTGCTTTAGGGATAATCTCACGTAGGATTCTTAGATGCTTAAAACTTATCTAGAGACTGAATAAAACTTGGGAAAACTCTTAAACATTGATATTAAAGTCGGGTACACGTTCAATATGTACCTTCCTTTCTTGACCATACTGTCAATCTCCCACATATTTATTGTAAACGACGACCGAGATGACTTAAAGCAGAAAGAAAGTTCCTCCTTTGCTTTCTCCAGATCCCCAGTCCCACCTCTCCTGTGCAACCCTTGAGCAAGCATATATCTTGCTTTGTGGAAATGCTTAAGGTCTCCTTCCACACAAGTCTCAAGGGCAGAAATGCAATCATTGTAAAGCAGATTCCACACTTCCTCAAATTTATGGGAGTCTACCACCTTTGACTCGGTGTTGGGTATTCCATCCTCGACATTGATTGATGAGTCTGAACTCTTGCAGCCTAGTCCACCAAAAATATCTGTTACAGTTTCCTTGGCTGATTGAGAAAAGGAATGGATTGCAACAACCTGGAACACACACAGCAAGATCAAAACCAACATGTTGGCATTTGTCAAGCAATCACATAAATGTGGCTGTTGATCCATCAAATATCAAAGTAATCTATCGTTAGCAAAGATACAAATAATTTCTATGTACTTTCTTATGTGTATAACATCCACTTCATTTATTAAAATAGCATGTCTCCACCAATTTGCAAAGTGTAAACAGACCTACCCACTAGCATAACGAATAGGAGAATAAAAGGCAAGTGCAGTCTAAAAAAGAAAAAGAAAAAACAAAGAAACAACAACAACACAATAAATACATCATATGAGAACCTTTAAAGCCTTTTCATTTTGCTTCCCACATTTGTAGAGTAACTTAAGCCGTGATGCATGCATCCTGTAGAATGGATCTACAGCTGATGGATTTAAGGCAATAGCCTGGGCATAATATGAGAATGATACATCATGAGAGTATCCAAGTTTCTCACAGAGTTTTCCCACATAAAATGCATGAGACCAATCCTCCCTGTCAACCAAAATTTTCAAACTGCTAAGTCTGCATAACAATATGCAAAGAAAGTTTGTGGATATCAATTGAGAAAAGGAAAGATACTTGTGTTTAAAGGCTTTCTTGAAATGACTCATGGAGTTCTGGCAGAATATCTTCCATGCTGCATCTTTTGAGGGTACAACAGATCTTTGATCATAAAACGGCACCACATTTTGAAGACCATCATAATACACCAATGCCAATAATTCATGTATCTCGCCCTGGAACCACTCAAGGCAGTCAGTGACAACAATAACAGGTAAAAATGCACATCATAATTCCAAGCATCATTGGCAGGTCGACTCAGTTTAAAAGCAATTCCACCGTACCATTCATGCAAAGCAGATTCTAAACATATCAGTCAGGATATTTTATCTTATCAGAGAAAGAGGCCATTTTAAACCATTTTTAGGAAACTACATTTAACAAAATATTGATAACCATAAACTTCAACGATGTTTCCCAAGAGAAGCAATGTTAGCCTTGTTCTCATCTGCATAAGTACATAAATGCATACTAACAAAAACAACATATTTAATTTTCTGATAGAATCACTGAGAAAGGAAAGAAACCTGTTGAGTTGCCGTCTTTGCCAAAGCCAAAGTCATCAATAAGCATCTCCTGCTCCTTCTTCGACTTGCCTCAACTCTCTGAGGTAGATTAGGATTTTTCCTCCACCCCAGAACATTAATTTGCTTACTGCCATCATTCAGCAGCAAGTCCACCTCCTGCAAACCAGAAAAATAGCACCACACTCTTGAGATTTTAGTAAGGCTGTACTGCTATCTCTAACCTTCCTTTTTACTTGTAAATTGACAGATAAAAGAAGTATGTCAAGATCTGACCTCATCATATATATTTGCGAGCCTCTGCCAACTTTCAAAGCGCAAAGGATTGTACAATAAATCATATTTGAAGAGATTTGCATTATGCTCTACAAATTCTTCCCCTTCTTTAGTTAAAACAAAACCAGCCCATTTATCTGTTGCGCTCATTTCCTCGGACTGTGCAAGAAGATAATACAAATTGCGATAAACTTCCAGGTATGGGCCAGAGCTGCAACCAAAAATTTAAGATATTGCGTATTTAACTGAATTCTGCAGAGATAATCCATGTAACTAAAAATTAAACATGAATGAGTCACCCAATTATACCTTTCCACTGATGATGTGTTCTGATTGAAGGGTTCATTCTCTGGAAACATAATCTTCATCATGGTATCCAGAAAGCCTTTAGACCCAGCCTCCTCTGAAAGCTTGTCTTCACATAATTCTGGATTATCTAAAAACTTATCAATTGCATTTCCAGCCAAAACATTGTCAGGTGGTTGAGGAAAATGTTTGCGTATGGCTCTTAGAACCCTCCTGAGTTTAATCAACCCAGTTTTCTGAAAGGAAAACCATACAATCAGTGCATCAAAAAAGTTTAGAACCACAAACATCATCCCGTATATTTCAAGGCGACCACAAACAAAGGAAGACTAGGTTGAAATGCTGGAGAAGAGGTGTTGAAAGGAAGACAGAAATGGGCAGAGTAAAGATCCACTCACAGATGAAGCTTTTGCATATGGAAGTATATATTGAAAAACATCAGCACACTGCTCCTTGGTCTGATAATCCCCCTGGCTTGTGTTTTTGTGCTTGACTAAATCCTCCTCAGAAGATGAATCTGATCTCAGATTTAAACCATACAGACAGTAAAAACATTGATTCAAAGCATTATCAATGATGAGCTCAAGATCCTCTCTTTCATCCTCAGTTAGCTCAATATTGTGTTCAACAGTTTGATTGTTCTCTATTTCTCCATTGCTGCACATGTTGTCAGGCATGGCGTTACTGTCATGTTTTACCACTTTTTTCTCTTTATCTAGATGAGAGGAAACACTTCCTGCATTTAAACTTTCGACAGAATCTTTTTCTGATGAATTGGCTTTCTCCTTGTCTGTTTTGCCCATTTCCATGTCAGGCATATCAGAATGTGATTCATTTGGAGATCCTGTGAGACAAATAGTGTGAGAAAGCTGTTCAGATATTTTAAAGTGATCATCTTTTGAAGTCTGTTGACCGAACTTTGTTTCTTGTCCCTTATTTAGACAGTGAATATTAGATTTAAGCTTCATATCTAAGGCCAACAGATGCTTAATTGCAAGTTTCAAGAATGTCCCCTCTTGTTCTTCACCATTCCCTTGTGCACAGCAGATCCCAAACTCCGCAAGCATATCATGAATTGCCACAACCAACTCAGCCTGAAGGAATGTTACAAAAAGGTTAGAATGCAACACCAGAGGAAAAGAAATCAAGCAAAAAATTAAACAATTTAAGACAAACTAAGTTCACAGTAATCAAGCACATTCTCACTTGAGATTTGATTGGAACTTTAAAGTTCAAGTGCTGCAGTTTGCAGAACGCAACAGCAGCTTCCACAAAATAGCATTGTTCAGTTTGCTCAACTGGCTCAGGTGCACCAAGCCCCGATGACTTTTTAGCAAAGCATAAATTGGCAATATTGCACATGAGTACTAGCAATAAAGACTGGATATCACCAATAACTGCCACAGGAATGCTTTTCTGCAAGAAAATTGTCGAACATAGTAAGATTTATATAGCATGATATCGGGTAATGTCAATGAGTTTGTAGATATGTCCCTAAGAAGCAAATATATAATAAACTTCATCTATGCACAGAAAGAGTTTATGCACTGAACAGAGCACTGGATGTCTATGCTATATCTTAGACTTCAAAGAATCAAATGCAACAGAAAAGATCAGCTGCAAATATATTGGTGGAAAGCATCTCAGGTTGCCTCTGGTATCCAGTAATAGACAACCTCACGCATCATGTTTGATTCATTTCCATAAATAACACATAAATGTTGAAGAATAGAATAACTTGTCTAAATATCAGTTGACAAATAACTGGCAACAGTAGTTCATTTACAAGGGCATCCCAAGAAACATTATTAGCTCAAACAAAATTTTCAAAGTGAAAAAGATAAAACTTGAAAATAAAGATCAGATAACATAAGGAAATAAAGTTCACTATAACTATCAAACATTAGTTGCCGACTTAAGGAAATTTGCTAATCCTCAGTAAACTAATACTGTTGCAAAATTCGTGTGGAACTTGGTAATCTAATGCCTATAGAAAGAAGGGATTGCAAGAAACTTGTTTAAATGTTTACAAGCATGCCACTCCACTATATTCTATATGACCGGATGTAAAGCTGGAAGAATCATAGGCATTATAAGTTGATAATATTTGTCTGGTCTCTGGGAGGAAAATAATTGACACTAAAAGAAATATACAAGACTTTCCATGCTCAAATATGGACAAGAAAATGAAGAAGCAGATATACTAACAAGATTTTCCCAATAATAGAAAAACTAATAAGATGATTGACATAGCAGCCAGATATCTCAAGATATCGTTTCTTAGACCGAATTACTACCAGTTTCAATCTTGCTATAGCTGTCCCTATTCCCGCTTTCTGCAGTTATGGCTATTGCCAATGTTGCCATTTAGTTCAACAGAATACTTTTTATTGTTATAAAAAGAAATACCCAGGTTTCAGGTATTTACTCAGGCAAACATTTTGAAAATCATACTTACAGAATTATCAGTAGAGTTGATGATGCTCTTGATTCGTGAAGCGGATTGAGAAATAGCCTTTACCTCTTCAGCAACTAAATAACTCCAGTGCTTCCATAGGCTTTCTTTTGATTGACTTTCGGAGAAAGAAAATGTATTTAAACCTGGTAAATTTTCAGGAGAACTGCCTTCCAACCCAGCTCCAGCTAAAAGTATTTGAAGTTTCCTTCTATGACAATTCAAGTAGACATCAACATCCATTGGTTCTGCCAGTTCACATGATTTGATCAAAACATCTAATGCAGATAGTTCAACTGAATTAAATCTTCTGCCTTCACTATCCCAGTCATACGACACATCAAAATGGACATCCTTTGTCAATAGTAAAAGAGGAGCAAGCATATT
Source organism: Jacaranda copaia (assembly GCA_014898725.1). Classification (NCBI taxonomy): domain Eukaryota; kingdom Viridiplantae; phylum Streptophyta; class Magnoliopsida; order Lamiales; family Bignoniaceae; genus Jacaranda; species Jacaranda copaia. The sequence goes on from JACGDI010005451.1 coordinate 433,194, forward strand.
AATACACTCAGCATGCATTCTTTTCTCAGGCATCTCACTGACAGATTTCTTCAACAAGTAATCAACCTCAATCAAATTCATTTCATGTAGGACCCTACCAACCGTCAGTTCTTTAATCACTTTGCAGTGTGGCAAGCAAATAGAACCAAGAGGGCTGTTCATCTTATCCTTGTCTGTGAAAAGGGCCAATGCAATAGAAAGTTCTTTTTGAGCTTTTTCTTTGTCACCCTCCAATAGAGACAATCGTGCACTTAACCAGAAAAAGCATATCCAGAAGCAATGGTTTTTTCTTAACAAAGATAACTTGTCCATTGGAAGTTGTTGGTTATATTCAGAAAGATCTGTCATTGGGAAATTAATTTTCCCATCCATTCCAGTAATATGGAAAGGAAATTCCAGAGCTACAGATTCTATAATCTTACAAAGATGGTAGGATGCCTCTGCCTTGAAACTGCAAGTGCTTGATGTTTCCAAAGACCGTAATCCCATATCATAATAAACTTCCGAAAGAAAAAGACTACATTCAGGAGTTCGTTCCTGTCCCCAATGTCTTGTCATCTTCTCTAAGTCCAAAATTTTGGCAATACTGTCCTGATATAAAATGCTTCTATTTGCAATTTTCTCTAAAAGCAAGTGACCCATATGGTAAGCACCAAAGTTATTGCAAGTATTCTGAATAAATTCAATGACATCAGTAGATTCAGAGTCTAGTGAAATAGCAACTAATTCCCCACTATGACAAGAAGTATTAGAATTGTGCTTGCAATTTATAGTTCCAGTTCCATCCACCAAATATGGCTCTAGAAATTGCTTCACAACTTTAGATAGATCCTTATTAGTGGAAAAATCTGATTCTTCTTTACCGGGCTTACGACTCCTAAGGCGGCTGCTTCGTCTCTCTTGAGGTTGTTCTTCAAATGTGGTTCCTTCCTTCTCATTTACAGAGTTGTCAAAAAAAGGCATGCCTGCACCAGCTGGCATGCATATTAGTCCTTTAGTTTCAATGGAACCTGTTAATTTTGCTGCAGATGGAGGCAACTGTATGATTAGTCTAACATCCCCAGATCTGTACCTCTCAGTTTCTGGTTCACAGCCAGATGTAGACAATGGACGTAAGATCTCCAGTAGTTCACCAACAAGAGCTATCCAGGATGCTTCTGAAAGTTGAACTTCAACGTCTTGCTTCAACTTTTTAGATGCTGTGGTCCTATCTAAGTCCTCATCTGTTGCTTTTCTCTTCTCTGGAAATTTGAGGCGCACATGTTTTGGTTCTAGTCTATCTATACCTCTTGGAGTAAATGGGATAGGTTCAGAGTCCTCAATTGTATTTTTGACATGCAAAGCACGGGAATGAGATGGCCAATGCCTTAATATGAGTTCTGCAACAGAAAGACAGGCCATCTCATCACCAATTGCAATTAGAACTTCCAGGAGTTTCTCCAGGCAATTCCCTGCATATCAAATAAACAAAATCAGTTTCTGCAATAATTTGATTCTATAAACGCGGTTACTAGATAAACTAAAATTACAAAGATAGTAAACGTTGAGCGCTTAGGAGAGGGAGCAGCAAAGCAGTAAACTGCCACATTTGAAGTTTATGAAAGGAGGAATAGGATGGATAAAAATATGCTTACAGTTACTAGGGCTGCAAACTAGCCCTTGCTCAAAAGCCCACCGGGAGATGCTTAATAACCCCATGGAGCAAGATAGTGTTCCTAATTGGTTCCAGACAACAAAATCCTTGCTATCGATATCTACAGCTTGAAGATAACAATGCAAGGCACTCTCATAATAGGAAGGGCCTTGTTGAAGAGAAACTGTGGCAAGGTTTTTTAGTGCCAAAAATCTGCAGAAAGCTAAAAAGCTCAGCTGAAGGAACTATACACACTTCAATCTGTACTTATTTAATCCTTCGTAAATATACAGCAGCCAATTTCTGTCAATTCAGCCAGACAAAGCTAAACTTGCTAATGAAATAAAATTATTAGGGAAGAAAAAAGAAAGGAAAAACCTTAACAGATGCTAGGCAATGATATGCCAAGAGACTGTGTCAATAACCAGAGTTAAAGCATCCCTAGTGAGTATGAAGTATATTAATTAATTAGACAGCATTCACTTATACGTGACTTCCAACATAATGACAGTTGTTAAACTTTTCGTAAAGATAAGTTGCACATCATTCAAATTATCATAAAAGGATTCATTTATAGCTCGTTTGCTTACTTTGATATTGCATGATAGATATACGATTCAACTCAATTTAATATTTGGTTCATTTTAGAAGACTTAATACAGTTATGGCTTATCGTGCATTTAAGGTTAAACTTGACTTGTATATCAAGGCCTTAGGATGTGATGTGTTTTCCAGTTTAAGTTGGAAATAAGTTTTAGTTTGTCAAATGGGATAGTCATGCCAAAAAAACAATCAAAATTGGATATCATGTTATTTAAAATATGCAAACAAACATTAGATATGATTCACAATAACCCACTATTTATCCTAGTCATGTGTATCATATATAATCCAAATACACCAAGCAAACGAGCTCTTAGTGAAAATGATATGACAACATGGATGTGAACTTTAGACATATTTAGCATTCATGGTTTTAACTATGGAATAAGAAAACAGATTGCGAAACAATACAGCAAAGAGCTAAAGTGATTCACTAGTTTTCACAGGCCAAATGACAAAGAATAAAAGAAAGACAAATCATGCACATCCCAGACCAAAAAATCATAACTAACTTGAAACATCCATTTAAAATTTGAGGCCTTGTCTAAGCCAACTGAAAAGCTTATCACTAAACAAGGGACACATAACCATGCCATCTTAAAATCTGAGGAAACAGAGATATTTCTGAACTTTTTTGTGACTGGATGTCGGACGAACAATGCTGGTTCATATTCAGCACAGAAAGCCACAAAGTTACCAGAATAGCTAAAAAGGAATACATGTCTATGTGTTGATCGAAACCTGAGCTGTAAAAGATGACCATCACTAGCACTATTTTCCACCTGAAAGCCGAAAAGAAAATTGTAAGCTGAGACAAATGAAAAGCAGAAAGTACAACATATGAGAAACAAATGAAAAAACAGAAAATTGAAAAGGATCCTAGGAGCAAACGCAACCTGAGCATTTGATACCAATGGATCTTTTAACACCAATTCTAGAAGTTCACGAGCTTTTTCATAGTCCTTGGCTTGTAATCTCAAAAGTCCATCATGATATAACTGTGATAAATGAAACTCCTGGAAAAAATAAAGCCCAAGGATTTTTTATAAGCAGTAACTTTCCAGTAAAAATGAGAAAGAGGCTATAGCCTCGATTTTTTAAGCTGGAAGAAAGCATTTAGTGCAGCCCAACAAAGATATCAACCAAATGACAACAATAACTTGAACCAAGGTAGTATTATAACAGAGCCAACTAACAGTTGCAGGTATGATGAGTTTGTTGAGCAAATCGAAGTACTCTACATCCATACTCTTACCAGTCCCATGTCAGAGTATAACTAGTGCTTGGGAAGAGATTATCACTAAAGAGCTAATAATTGTCATGCAGTAACATTTATAAGAGGTCTAAAATTGGTTGCTTAATAGCAGAGTGATGAAATTAAATTCTGCTTTTAGGGGCAACTTATTACAACATGGATGTTATTGCTTCCTTATTCAGCTAATTTTTGTGCAGAAGCATCATGAGAATAACTCACCTCATAGGAAATGACATTCTCAGCAATCAATACTAAACTGGATCTATGTGATATTAGTTACTTTTTGGCATTAAAGAGCAATGATTTGAACATCAAATCATACAGGCTGATTGAACACTCTAGCAGGGAACCTAGTCAGTGAGAAACCAAATAAATGCAGAACATATGTTGCCTTGGTCCAACCTTGGCAAAAATGATTCTACAATTTAAGCCAAAAAAAAAAAAGACAGACTGCTTATGATGCTCAGAGCATCATCAGGGCATCATATGCCTAAAGTCTTATCTTAATAGTTACTGCTCTACAGACAGTGTACATTCTCATGGCAATCAAAATCCAAGTCAAATTACTCACTCCAACCACAAATCACGAAACACTATATGATAGCACGAAAGCAAAGTTTTATGCAACCTTACAATTTCTATTCAAGTAGGGGTTGAAAATCAGCTAAGGTCTGAGTGAAAGAGTTATATAAATTGCTCTAGGAAGTTCAACTTTAATAATAGTAGTGGACATCCCCAAAGAAAACATAATCCTAACCAATGAAAATGGTTGGATACTGGCAATGGCAATCCCTTGCCAACATGCTAATTTCCAAAATGCTGAGTCGTTATCTACTAGGTAAATGTTTTCATTTAGTGGGCACCAAAAGGGATGCATCCCATATACACCAAAGGTTTCTATCTTTTTATGGCACATCATCTACAAAATGAGCAGGAAAAAGTGCCTTTATAAGGAAAGTATTCCTTAGTCCAGAAAAGGGAAAATGCAAATACTGTTCCTTTAACACAATTATTATTTTTCCTTTCGCTCAAAAACACTCGAGCATACTTCTCCTTCGGTAAGATTCATTTCTGTTTCACTTTTTCTTTTTGGGACCATTTACGATATTGACAACATAAGGAGTATAATCAAATGCCCAATAGTTGTCCCCTCCATGCTGATTTATTCGGTAACAAAATTCTTACAAGCTTTATGGTAGGCTTTGTTTTTCTTCAGATTGTGTATATGTCAGAGTACATGATTGCAGTAATTATGTACTGCACAATCATCATAGCTCTAGCTTCTTTAGGGGTTATTACCTCCTTGGTAACTCAACACATGTATTCTTTACCTGCTTATGCATTCATAGCACAAGACTTTACTACTCAAGTTGCATTATATACTCATCACCAATATATCACAAGATTCATCATGATAGGAGCTTTTGATCATGGAGCTATATTTTTCATTAGAGATTATAACCCAGAGAAAAATGAAGATAATGTATTGGCAAGAATGTCAGACCATAATGAAACTATCATATCTCATTTAAGTTGGGCCAGCTTCTTTCTGGAATATTCTATGTCTGTTTAGCTCAAGTATTGATTTAGTTAGCTCTTCAGTAGTTATTATTACTTTTTGTTGAATAAGCTAAATTTAAATTAGTTGATACTGAGTAAAAAGGAGTGATCATACGAAACATAACCTGTAGATTTCTCAATATGACCCAAAATCAAATGTGTATTCTATTAACAGATTCGAAAGAAAAGTTTGATCTATATGCTTCTTACATTCATGCATTGCTATGTCCATGCAACGACAAGGTATTTTTTAGAAACTTTAGAGCACGACATGGCTCCAACACCATTGTTCAATATATATAAATAAGTTTGTAAAATATAAGAGTCTAAAGAAAAAGAAGTTCATATCAATGATTGTATTGGAAATTTATTACTATGATTTGTATAGTATGTATTTCAAGAAGGGGAAAAACAAGTTGTAATTTCAAAAAAATATAAAAAGAGTGATTTTGAATGACGCAAAACTCTTTTACATATAATTGTAGAATTTTTCTTTTTTTTTTTTTGGTTTTTTTCCTCATAGGTATACTTTCTAAAATATATTAAAAAGAAACCAATTTATCAGAAACGTGTCAAACAGGCCATTGAATGTGCGTGTGACATGCTGTCGATCGTATGGTGGACACACCATTAGATGTGTTTGAATTTTGTGTTCTTGTTTAATTTGTCGACACGTCAAGTAGCATGTCAACATGTGTTGTCTTCAACACAGCACAAATTCTTTTGCAGAATGTCAGTGCACTTTAACGCCATGCAGGAAAAACAAATCAAATTTTCCCCGTGATGGAGAAGGAGACTCCAACAGGCAACCGCTGCATGTGAACCGTGCAGCCATGGAGAAAAAACTAAACAACATGCAGAAAAATATTGAGCTACTATATCTGCTCATTTTCAGCTTGACTAGAGCTCATTTAGGATTGCTTCCTCAAATAAATCAAACCAAACTCAACCATAATTCAACTTTGATCATGAATCCAAACAAAACTTGAAAACAGTGTTATTCACCTTGGCTCGATTCATTTGCACGTTTATCAACCAAATGCATTTATTTTGGATTCCAGGCAAAATAATCAGAGTCGATGACAGCAACCCAAAAATAAGCTTAAAACAGGATTCACCTTAATCGCATTATAAAACTCTTGGGAGTGTAAAATTGAAAAAAACGACAGCAGTCACAGCAATATCTTGAACAGAAAAAAGGATACATCATTTGTTCCAAGACAGTTCGAAAAACAAACTAATTAATAAATAAAAATTCACCAACTTATACATGAAATACATCAAATTAACTACAATATGAATCAGCAATTGACCCACAAATATAAATTGGCACAGAAAGCACAAACTCTTACCTGCGCTTCTTTCGTCGGGGCTAATGGCTGCCATTGATTTCGCGAGTCTTTATCATTAATAGCTGCAATTGAAAACTGCAACACCACAAAAGTTTAATAAGGCCACGAAACAATTATTCGAACAATCAGTTGAATTGAAGAATAGCTGTGGAATTATGTGAATGATTGTGCTGAATTTTATACACTTACCATTCTATAGGTTCGGTGCTGCAAGAAACGATAATTTTTCTCTTTTTCCCCGTCTGGTTATTGAGATTTTAGGCGGGGGTTTTTGCTGCTGCAAAAATTCCAATTTTCTGTTTCATTTTTTCCTATTAATTTTTAATTTTCACCCTTTTAGGAGATTCGAGAGTGAGTTTTCAGTTGGGGGTCTGTACTTTTCTCTTTTTGCGTATTGGGCACGTTATTTTCTACCTTCAAGAAAAGAAAATGAAATAAAAATTGAAAATAAAAAATAAAATAAAATGATTTAAATAATTAGTGGTAGGCATGAAAAATGCACATAATTATCATTGATTGAGTATTTTTATTTGTACTTACTTATTTAATGCCTTGCCTTTAATTTGTGAAATACTTTTGTAATCTATGTTAAATATATTTACATTTAATGCAATAGCTTGAATAGGCTTATTCACTCATAGTAAGAAAAAATTGTATAGAAGTAATTGCGTACAGAGACAAAGGTATTTTTCCCTTTTTTTTGGCTTATGTGATGGGATGTAAAATTTGTTATTTTATTAATATTTATTTATTTTTATTCATATAAAAAACTATTAATTTTAAAAAAATCTTATCCTGTATATTAATCAATAGCCAAACATGTTTACAGTGTCAATAACAAAGGAAAGTGCATTGTTGTACTTTCATACCTTCACCCTGATGTTACGTCGTAAGGTTTCTCTGAGCTACTTTAATAAGATAGATAGAGGTTCATCATCTACGTCTTTAGCTAAAAGCTATTTCTGTTATGATTTATTTTCTTACTTTTTGAAGACTTTTTTTTTTTCATTCAATAGCCCCCTTTATAAGAGAATGAGCTGTCCTCCGCCCCCCGCCCCCGCGTTTGACAAGCCTTTCTTTTAAAAGTGCCTTTTCCCCAACTGAACATCATATCAAATGAGAAAACTCAAACGAAGTGCAATCCACTCTAGGCCCTTCTTAATTAGTAGCTTTGGTTAGGAAAGAGAATATATCAATAAATACAGATACAACTCATAATTAGATTATCCGTAAATTGAACTTCAGACTTTGAGATATGCTTGAGCAAACCTACACCAAATATGCCTAATAATCTAGCCGAACTAATCAAATAGGAAATCCCACCCTCAGTGGAACTAGTAAGCAAGTCCAATGCCATGCAAGAAGGCTCACTACATCCATCCAAATTCAAAGTCTATTAAAGACTCTCATACATGAAAGGATCTGAGTCAATCCAAATGATATTAAGCAAAATTTTATTTTGAAAATAATAGCAAAGTACGAAATTTAAAATCTGCCAAGAGATTTCATATCTCTCTCACGTGTGATTCATCATAACAACTATCGATTTGAAAAACCAACTTAACCATTATCATTCATAGTAATACATGTGATAGAAATTTATTAAGATAATTATTGAAACATTATTTATATAATATGTGCATATTAAAATGGCATTGCTAATCTTAATGCGTTTTCAAGCGATATGAATCATAACATTAAATATGTCAAGTAATACATTTTTTTTATTTGCATTAGGAACAACTATTTTTCTTTCTTTTTTTGGGGGGGATTCTTTTAGTTGATTTTTTAATTGAGGTAAATTTGCAAAAAAAAAAAGAGGGGGAAAGAAGCCACCTAAAATATCCATTTTCCACAATACACACTATAATCCAAATCATGTTGATGCGATTCTTGTTATAGATCAAGTTATTTAACATATATGAAGATAGGATGGATAATTCAATTGAATATAATGATATGAACTCGTCTTTAATTCAATCAAAATTAATTATCAGGGGTTAAAGAAAAAGTATAAGAAAATACTATAATCTATTTTTAGTTACTATGTATGGAGGAGGAATAGACATTTGTAAATATATTTTAGAACTCTAATCCAATGACAAAATGCACTATTAAAAATTTAATTATCATCATTTTTACATTTGCACGCACAATGTCTAATACTTAAATCATAATATCTCAATATGTGTGAATATACGTTAAAAAAATAAAAAATTAAACACGAAATTGTACACTAATTTAAGAATTTAAGGAGTAAAATGATATACATGAGAATTCAAGGTCAAATGATGTAATTTTAAAACTTAGGAGGGTGATTAAGAGAAAAAAAGTTTTGGCTATGTTTGGTTACATTCTCCCATAACAATTTTGTTCCTTGAGAATATAACCAAAATTGTGACTTCATTTTCTCTTAAAATGAGTTTCTAAATATTTAAATTGTCATTGTAATTTAACTAATAAATGACCAAAAATTCTATATTATTTGCATCACAATCATTACTAATTACATATATATAAATTTATATATCACAATATTTTATTATTATATCACGCTATTAAAATCCATTTACATCATCAAAACTCAACAAAAAGTATTGATTTGACTGTTACAGTATAATTTATTTTATCTCAAAATATAAACAAACATATCAAATTTTCTCAAAATAATTTTCTTACTGTTCCAAATCATAAACAAACATACATCACATTTTTCAATATAAATTTCATAATTTCTAACCCAACCCCTAAAATTTATTCTCTCAAAATATATAAATCAACCTACATAATTTATAAACAAACATTTCCTTCCACTTTTAGAAATTCTCATGAATTTTTTGTTTTTAGCCCAAAAAAAACTACAATAAATAATATGTTATTTTGAAAAAATATAAACACAAATATTACTTTATAATTCCCGAGGTTTTCCCTCTTTCCGCTCGTTCTTGCCCTTTTTCATGGTTTCAGGTACTCCTTCTCTCTCCCTCCCTCTCTCTACACACTTATATGTAGAAGTAAGCCAATGCGAGGTACGACGAATCTACTATTTTGAGCATTAGGGTTTCATTTTGGGTTGAATGGAATTGGAAGAAGTTAATCTGGGCGAGTTCGTAGCTAAAGCAAAATTGGTTATTAGGTTTAAGCTTTATCTTATTAATTTGTTAGAAATTTCGCGAAGAATTCCTATTTGAATCCTTGTCATAGTTTTTCTCTGTCCGTCGTCCTTCATCAGGTCGTAGGTCGTGGATGTTGCATTTTATTCCAGCTATTTGTTATGCTTCGACAGTCAGCATCCTGTTTGACAAGAGAAAAACTAAGTTAATTGCAGTTTCCTTGCTTTTTGGCATATTATATTTTGATTACCGGATTCTTATTTTCTACTGTTCTTCAGGTATCAAATCAAGCTGAAGCAAGACACTTAGGTTGACTAGAAACATGAAATACTCCGAGTGGTTGTGCTTATACTCTCTAATCAGTACACTAAGTGTTCTATCTCCCAGTCATGGAAGTATGTAAGTGATTGATGGCGTTATCTCAGCATTTTCCGTATTTTTAATTTTGTTTAAGATTTACATTATTTCTAGGACGAGATAAAACCATAATCTGAAAAAGTGAAGTGGCATTCTAAGGGTCCCTTATTTTCTTCGACTTTTACTCTTTCTTATGCTAACCTTTGCTGTCATACTTTTATTAGAAATTGGTTACTTCTTTTACCTTTGGAAACAAACTAAGTTATAAATTGATGTTGATGAGAAAGCAAAAATTGATTCAGCATCATTTGTTTTCAGTTTTGTCACTACAACCCTTCAAACCGGACATTGCTTCTAGTTAACTAGGGTAACTTGTTAATTATCACTTCTTTTCTTTTTTTTTCCTTATATTTTTGTTGGATATAAAATTATTATAACAGGTAAAATTTAAACACTTTTAGATTTGACGAACATCTTATAAGTAAATGATGAGTTGGGTATTGTGTTTGTCTTTGTTTTCATCTTCATGAGTCTTTGGAAAATTTGGCAGGGTTGATGAAAAGGTTTTGCGTGTTGGTGAGGAACTGTTCAAGGAAACATTGCCTTTACAAAATGGTGCTTGCCTCTATCAATTGCAAGGATTGAAACCTTACGCGTGGTATGAAGTGAAGATATCATATCCTGCTTCTGTATGTATGTTATTGCTATATATATCCTCTTGTCATTTATAATTCAGTGACAACATTTGCTAATAAGATTAAGCGAATAACAGATTCCTGCCAGTTTCTCTTTGCAACTGCATAGAGGTACTTTAGACTTGGGGCCGATTCAAGGAAGAAAATTGCTCAACACTGAAAAGTTAATTTTCAGGACTGATGGACTGCTGTCGCCGATTGATCAGGTTTATTATGATTTGTCATGTCTGTTAATGAGCATCCTCATTGTCTTCTCCGTGGACGTTAATGATTCTGGAATTTTGACTTAGGGTGGAATGTATGTTCTGGTGAATGTGGAGCCTGAAGGGGTTGTTGCAATACCAGGGAAACAGGAAAGGAAATACGTCATGTTTAATATTGGTACTACAACCTTTTGTTTCTGGCTCATTCATATGCTAAAATTTTCATCCAAGCTTATTTATAAGCTGAATTTTTAGTAAGAAACTTTATA
>JACGDI010005451.1:444272-459309 GCA_014898725.1 Jacaranda copaia
CACATATGTTTTTAATCCTGCCATATTCACCCTGTTTCATTTTGCAGATTTCACATCATCTCTTTCTAATGTTTCATGTTCATATGCTCTTTGTGATGTTTTAGAAGTATCATAGGATGTTGTGTAGCATATTTCCAAGTGTCACTTCACCTCTCATCATCTGCTTCTCTCTTTAACATATTCCTTATAGATGTGTTAGTCTTTATAAAATGCATTAATTTGATATTGCATGTGCACATTCGATTATTGTTATATTTGACATGACAAGGTATGGTTTTCTGACATCTCCCAATCTTCATGGCAGTTTGTGATGAACTATTGCTGGGCATTCCCCACAAGGCTTGGCATGTTGTGGTTTTGGTATTGGTTTGTTTGGTCTTGGCCTGTGTGCTTCCATCTTTTCTTCCCCCATTTTTGCTGCCAAAAATTGGAAATCCGTCATTATTTGATCAGACTGTTACCAAGGAGAGTGTTAACAAGGGTTCCTAAAGTCATATTCTTTTATCACATGTTCCAAGCAACGTTTGCAAGATCTGTTTGAGTACTAGATGTTTTAGCTTGACATTATAGCTTATATTTGTCCAGATTGTGTCTACATGTCTGCAGAAATGCTTTCGATTTTGTTGATTACAGCTGGGGCTAATCTTTTCAAGCTTTATTCTTCTTCTCTTTCCGTTTGACTTTCTTCTATGTATTTCTTTGAGTTACATCAAAATGCACACGTTAACCTCCCTTTAATCCATCAACCATTCATCGGCCACAAGACTGACAACAGCACCCCCCCCCCTCTCCTCTCTTTCATGCAAATTGCAAGGGTAAAAGTTCCCTTTATGCAACATGTCCCGCACCATTCTCCCATAAACTTCTCCGTTGCTGCCGTGTGTTGTCTCCGACCCACACCATGCATTTCTTCGCTTCTATATATAATCGTGCATGCTCCAATACTATGCATGCAGAGAAGAACATATTTTGTTTGCCACTACCATAATGGTCATGATGTTCCAAGGCTTCCTAGATTCAGCTGCCAGGCAATCAGATTCTTGATGGCTGCCATGAATGGCGGTTCTCTGCTGGACTTGGCTGGGTTGACCTTAACAGGGACAACAATAAACCTAGTCATTGCCACTCCAGCTGTGTTCTTGTTTAGCCCTATTCTCATCTCAGCTATTGCTGTGTTATTCCTGGTCACCACCGGGTTCATGTCCTATGGTGGCTGTATTGCTGTGGCACCGGTGTGGAAATGCCACTGCTTGGCTGGGAAATGCCCACCGGGGGCAGACCAGCTGGATTCTTTTAGGAATGAAGATTGCTAGCAAGTTTAAAGATGTGAAGGGAAGTGAGAGCTAAAGAGAGTGGACACAAGAGACAGGAGCCTATTCGAGGATCTTGAATTCATGAGTACTCCAAGAATTTACAAATAATAAGGGTTTTGAATAAATACGTTTAATACATTAGAATGTGGTTAAAGTATATCATTGTTTGGAGGCTTGCTTTAATTTGTTTGAGATATCTCACCAATTTGATGTGAGTGCAAGTGGATGGGTTATGTGCAGTATTCAAAAAATTAGATCGTTCATTGAATCGAAAAATTTATTAGTTCATGATTAACTGGTTCAATCGATAGATAAATCATAATGAAATCGTAATTGAATCATGATGTCATAATTATGAAATGTATATATTTATATTATATGTTTTATTTAAAAATTAATAAAATATCAAAATATAAAATATTACACAATGTCTAACATTATAATATAAATTGTGATAAGTGATTATAATAATTTAAATATATTAAGAATTTTTTTTAGCTTTTAGATAGTTTGTGAGGTGTATCTTAGGCTTTAAATTTTGTATGAAGATAAAAAAAAAAAAAAATTAGAAAAAATAATTTTATTAAAAAATTAAATATAAAAATCAGTTCGATTGAATTAAATCGTGAACATTTCATTGACCGGCTAGTCTAAATAGTTTTTACAAAATATGATTTTTTTTTCTTATGTTTTTAAGAAATTAGATTGATTCGCTGGTTGGTTGATGATTCGGTTTGATTTTTTGAACTGTAGTTATTGGACAAAAATTGGTATCGATTTGATGACATTAAGAAATTAATTAAATTATTTATAAAATTATATGTGCTAAGTTGATATAATAGAGTTTTTCTTGAATTAATTTTTGTAAATCCAATTTTACTTTCAACGGGCGGAGGGATTAAAGGATATTTAGTCGGCCAAAATTATATATATTAAGAATTGATTTGGTTGAATTTTTAAGTTATCTCATAATTATTTATTTTGTGCTAATTTGTGTAATTTTTTATCATTATGGTATAAATTGACTTGCATTATAAATAAATTCATAAATTGTGATGGGTTAATTTATCATAGGAATTACACATACGAACACAAACTTTGATATTCATGCAGATTTATATGTTTATTATCACTATAACTAAATATATGATAAGGTGAAATAAAAAGATCTTATTTTATATTATTACCCCAACCAAATTAGCCTTATATCAACCAAAAATGAGACAATAGTGACAAATCAGGCACTTGATTGGACATGAAATCACCCAATTTTCCTTCAAATGTCGATACAATGGAATTAAAAGTACTATAATGTTTTAATTTTAGTACTTAAGATTAACTGTGTAGTATAGCTTCTTCTTCTTTTTTTAATAATTAACTTTATACTATATAACTTGAATTGTCAAAGTATTATAATTAATTACTAGCACACAATATAGTACAATAAAAAATACAAAAAAAAGAGAGGAATATTTGGTTATATTTTCTTAAAATAAAATTATTTTGAAAAAATATAAATATACATATCCTCATTTTTTTCCCAAAAAAATAATTTTTTTTTCAAAATACCTTATAATATCCTTCATTGACACCAAAATTTCTCCATTTTTTAATACGTACATATATATTTTATATGTGCATCATATATTTTTTTATTATTCTAATAATAAAAAAATTACTTAATTATATTTTTACCTTTAAAACCCAATAAAAAAAATATTGATTTGATTGTTAGTAAAAAATGTCTCATTTCAAAATCTAAACAAACAGAGATGGAGCCAAGGGGCAACCGCCCCCCGCCCCCCTCAAAATATTAAAATTTTATTTTTTACATTAAAATTTTTACAATATTATACTTTTGCCCCTTTCAAAATATTAAAACTATATTAAAATTTTTAAAATGTTACAATTTTGCACCCTTCAAAATATTAAAACTTCATTTTTTATATTAAAAATTTTAAAATATTACACTTTTTAATAATTTATTCTTTTAAAATACATAATAAAATTAAAAAAAAAACATAACCAAACATTTCCTAAGCCATTACTTTTTTTTTTTTCATCAAAGAAAGAGAAAAAGAATTTTAACGTGAAGTTGTGGGCCCACTTAAGACGCTCCTCCAGAAAAGATTCTCACTTGTCAAAATAAATAATTACAAGTTGAAAATGAAAGAAATTAATCCAGCGGCACTGCCACGTGTGCAGCCCTCTTGCTGGAATGTGACCGTTGGAGCATTTGCCCACATAAAGACAGAAACGCCCTCATTTCTGCTCCTTCTATATTTTAAAATCAAATCGTCGGGAGTTTGTTCGTTCCTGCAAATTCTGTCACCATTCGCCTTCTCTCTTCTCTTTCTATCACATTCTGAGTGCGCAAGTGCGCGTATATTCGGAAATGGCGATCCAGACGGAGTCTAGAGAAGAGCGAAAAGTATGAAGAAACGAATGCGTTCTGTTTATGGAAATTTATTTGGGAAATTTTAGGGATCTTTTTTATGAGTTTGGTTCTGGAAATTTGAAGAATTATTTTGATTTTCCTTTTTTATGTTTCCGTTAAAATGTGATTTCCAGCTTATGTTGATCTTGAGGTAATTTTTAATGCTATGGGAGAATGGGAGAATTGTCAATTTGTAATTCCATTCTTTGGCGTGCAAATGCAGAAATTGGATTTTAAGGAAATAGGTCTGTGATATAATGGCAGGTTTAGGGTCTTAGCGTCTATTTGCAGTACAAAATGGTCAATTGGGGAACAACTTCTGAAAATTGCCCTTGGAGCTGGGTATATGCCATCAAATGTTGCATTAGTGCTTTAATTTCCTTCATAGCAGGATTAGTTGCACACTATTGTTTCTGTTTGTCCTTTAGGGAAGGAGAGAGAATTTCTGTAGTGGTATGCAGTCTCTTCACCATAAGCTTGGTTTCCCAGTAGAATGTTATATGGTTTGATTTTAGGATCACATACTCCCTTCTGGATCTTCTATCTTGGATATGGTTGGATACATAATTTATGACTTCCCATTTTTCACAGGCTTCTTCTGAGAGCACAGCAGCAGAGAAAAAGCGGTGGACTCTCAATGACTTCGATATAGGAAAGCCTCTTGGCAGAGGAAAGTTTGGACATGTATATCTTGCCAGGGAAAAGAGGGTCAGTGTTTCTACTTCTCATCCATTGAACATTAATGAGGTGTGCTTTTATCAAGAACAATAACTTAATCTAAGGCAAAAAGCCTCAGCTTTGCTTCATCTTGAATGGCACTAAGCATCGAATAAATGATGATGTATTAACATTTTTCTAATTATATCTTGCAAAAATAATTTTTCAAATTGAGTACTGGAGGTTTTAGCTGGTCAGGGGCTTTTGGAATACTAACTAGAGGATTTGGGAAGGGATGAAAAGATCAAATGGGAACTGTATTTTCTCTTTTGGTAGTATTTGCCAACTGTTAGAAAAAAGGATTGATGATGATGATTATTTGGCATTTGTTTTAGAAATGAAACTAAAATGCAGGTTCCTCTTTTTGAGCAGAGCAATCACATTGTGGCACTAAAGGTGCTGTTTAAGAGCCAGTTGAAACAGTCTCAGGTTGAGCATCAGCTTCGCCGTGAAGTTGAAATACAGAGCCATCTTCGACATCCTAACATTTTACGACTCTATGGTTACTTTTACGATCAGGTATGAGAGCTTTCTTTTATTTATGAGTTGATAATTTTATCCTAGACTTATTTATACCTTATTAACAACAGAAACGAGTATACCTGATTCTGGAATATGCTGCCAAGGGAGAAC
The DNA here is from genome assembly GCA_014898725.1 of Jacaranda copaia. NCBI lineage: Eukaryota > Viridiplantae > Streptophyta > Magnoliopsida > Lamiales > Bignoniaceae > Jacaranda > Jacaranda copaia. Next base: position 449,373 of record JACGDI010005451.1, read on the forward strand.
TCTACAAAGAGTTGCAGAAGTGCAAATGTTTCAGTGAAAGACGTGCTGCTACAGTGAGTCCTTTTATTATCTCCGGATAACGAATCTTCTCTATATAATCCACATATATCTTAGTTCTGTGGTAGGATCCCCATCTGTTTCAAAACTTATTCAAACCTCTTTTTCTTTTTCTTTGCAAGCAGCTTGAACTGCGCCCTGTCAATTGAGTTTCTACAGTTTCCATGTTGGAACGATTAGTTAACTTTACACATTTTAGCTACTGGCTGACTATGAGATTAATGTTTCTATGTTTTTATGGGACATGGAACAGTATGTTGCATCATTAGCTCGAGCACTCATATATTGTCATGGAAAGCATGTAATACATAGAGACATTAAACCAGAGAATCTTTTAGTTGGAGCACAGGTAATTCTAAGCTTTTGCTTCTGAAGTTTCAGCTGTTGGGAAAGGAAATTGCCCCAGCCTTTTCTCACTGCAAGTGTTTCCAATTGTCAGGGTGAACTTAAAATTGCAGATTTTGGTTGGTCTGTGCACACATTTAACCGCAGGCGGACTATGTGCGGCACTCTAGATTATCTTCCACCTGAGATGGGTATGCTTATTTTAGAAATTGGTGCACAATCCAGAGTTAGTCATTCTCATTTCGAAAAGGATGGGGGTCCATGAAAATTTATTAATGAGCGCACTGAATAAAACTAATGTTTAAAGCTAATTCATTTCTATTAACAACAAGTTTTTTTCTGTTGCTGTATTTCCAGTTGTATTAACCTTTAGCCTTCTCTACTTTTACAGTGGAGAGTGTGGAGCATGACGCAAATGTAGACATATGGAGCCTTGGCATCTTGTGCTATGAATTCCTCTATGGGGTGCCCCCTTTTGAAGCAAAAGAGCATTCAGACACATATAGGAGGTAAACTCCATTTCTATATGAACTTCATACCCAAAAATCAATCTTTCCGTCAATTATATAGGCAATCGCATGTTGATGTGGTGGATAAAGGCCCATAACGAAATTCATGGGACTGGTAGAAATCACTGGGGGGCTTGGATATTGGCCCAATTTTTGGCACTGTTCCCTTTATCATGGTGTTCTGAACCTCAGTCTGGTCCGACACAGTGAAGATGAACATGAAGGACAATAGAGAATGAGTGGAATAATAATAAGAAGAAGACAAGGACGAAGAAGGGGAAAATAAGGAGAAGAGGGGGGCTAGCTCCAGTGATGGGGGAAAAAGAGAAGCAAAGGATGAAAAATAAGAAGGATCTCATGATAGTAAAGAAGAATGCAGAAGATAAGAAAGACAAGACATTGGGAATAAGAAGAGAACAGGTGGGGAACATGAATAAGAATGATGAAAGGTAGTGGGTGGCAGCAGCAAGCAGAAAGTGGTAGCATGAGAAAAAGAGAAACGGAGAAGAAGGGAGAAGAAAAGATGAGAAGTGTAGGAGGACGAGAAATAAGAAGAATTCCAATGGCAATAAAGAAGAACACATAAGAGAAGAAAGATGGAGGAGTGATTCAGCCACTTTGAGGTATTGTGTGCTGGCACACATTGGTGGGAGGTTTAGTTCTTATGATCTCAACATCCTCGACTCCTTTTATGTGGAATAAGACTAGTTATCAAAGAGGATAAGAAGATGAGGAGAGATGAAGGGCTACGGATGGCGACTGTAAGGAAAAGGGTTAAAGAAAGAAGAAGATTGGGTTGTGGGGGACACAAGCGGCCATGAGGATGGAAAAGGAGAAAAGAAGAGGAGGATGGGGAGAAAAACAATAAGAAATTCTACCACTAGTGAAAGAACATAAAAGAGAAGAAGGAAAAAAACAGAAGGGAAGAGAAAAACATGGTAAAATTCTACTTCAGATGATAATATAAAATTACATGTGTATATCTCATTTATTCCTTCAGTGGGACAATGTCATATTGCTTGTTAAAGGGGAAAATTTGTCCCCCATTTTACTAATTCTAAATATCCGACAAAAAAAAAAGTAAAAAAAAATTCTAAACATCCAATCTAATGGGAAAAGATGCCAATTGCAGTAATTGCATTACAGGGTTTAAGTATTGCTTCTTATTTTTCACTCAATTGGATGTATGCTTTGGCCATGTTATCTGCAGGATTATCCAGGTGGATCTAAAATTCCCTCCAAAACCTATTGTCTCATCAGCTGCAAAAGATCTCATTAGTCAGGTAAATTTAGTCACATTACTTCCAACAGAAAATTTGTGTCAATGTAAAAACCTCGGCTTAACTTCATTTCTTCGTGTAACAACAGATGCTTGTCAAGGATTCTTCACAGCGTCTACCACTGCACAAACTACTAGAGCATCCATGGATTGTGCAATATGCTGATCCCTCTGGCGTTTACAAGGGTTGATGATGCTCTAACCTGCCTTGCAAACATCAGCTGGAAACTAAGTCCCATAATCTTGCCATTCATAAGTTTGCTGGTACTGGTTAAAATATGGATCAGCTTGTGTTTTTTTTGTCCAGTAGATGAAGAGAGGGCTATATTCTTTATAGTATATGCTCTTGGACATATTGCAAGATCATCGATTCTATGGTTAAAAAATCATTGAATTCTTAGCACATTCTTTATAGGAACAGCTCGTTGATGTTACTATGATGCTGATCCAATCTCTTGGCAATCTAGATGGTTGGCCACTTGAAATTTATTTTATTTACCCATATTTCTAAGAGAGTAGTATAATTTTCTTGTTTTTTCTGTTCTCTGTTATTTGCAAACAACATTTGGAGTTCTACCCAGTATGTCTTATTTAAGAACTTAAAAAATGTGCATGGTTGTTCTAAGGTTGGGAAAAATGAGTGGATAGGATCAAATCTTAATCAGGTTCAAGATAAATTCAATATATAAGGTCAAAATAGATTGGATCCAGTGGATGAAATTGGTTATACTATCATTGTACCATTTCTGATGTTATTTATATCATTCTAAAACTCTTATTCAATGCGATTCAAATATTTATTTTCAGAGCAATACTTTGTTGACTATTGAGTTCTAAATCTAATCTTTTTGTAGGATCTAAAAAAGGTCCAAAAACAGATTCAATTGGATCAAATTCTGTAGGAACTATAAAAGCACCATAATGGCACTATTAGTTATTTCCGTCTTTAGGATCAATATAACCTCAGAATCTTGCTAATTGTAATATGATATACTTAAAACGACAGCCAGAGAAAACCAATAAGCAAAAGAACACGAGGAAATCCAGCTCAGACAAGATCAAAACTAAAATCACAACCCTGGAAGACATTACTTAAAGTTTGCAGTTATGTAAATCAAAAACCGAGTAATCATCTGCTAATCTTTGGGTTGGAACTGGTCCATTATAAATAAAGTTTTGGATTCAATATCCAGCCTATAAACAGCTAATCAACACCTCCTGGCACTAAATTAAAGGTATTCCATTTTATTAGTCCACAACTCCACATGCCATACAATCGTTATCATTGGTGCAACAAATAGACACAGAAGGATCACTTTTGGGTTGCATAGCTCTAATTCAAAAAAACTTCAACACTTAAATTGTCACTGCCCGCAGCTGAGGCATCCTAACAGACCGGTAAACTTGAAACTTGTTCCTACATGGACCCCATTAATCCAATATTATAATGTTACACATCTCATACTTTTGAGAGGTGAGACAGATCAATTTGGGAGCCAACAGTATCAAGTGCTTTTTATTTCAGTTGTGCTGGTGGCCGTATTACCTGAGTTCCCATCTTCAATGCTTGTATCATCAAGCAATTGTGTTGGAGTTGCTTCATCTTGTCTGACAGCATCAATCTCTTTTTGGCCCAAGAAGCTCGGTTGATTTGTTGAAGAAAGAAGCCTTGCCCACATCCTGTCAGTTATGACAACCTTGTTTTGCTTTTCAGTAATACGCTGCCCACAAATACTTCTGGTCATGTTCATATCCAGTCCAGAGCATAAAGAAGCAAATATTAACTGAAAAATTTCCTTCCCAGGCTACATGAAACAGATTTCTGAAAGTTCACAGAAAAATTATTGCTAATTGGCCTAAGTGAGAAGCAGAAATATGTACCCCACCCTCAAGGTGGGTCACATAGACATTACAGATGGGTATTCTTCAGGTTTTCTGGGCACTCAGAAGTTTCTTCAGCTTTTAAATAGAATTTTTTTGAAAATGTTTCAGTAGTTTTAGCCCAAAGCGAATTAAAAAAATGTAGACCAAGTCCTCAAATGTGAGCTTCTGTTATACCCAACATCCTGCCTTTTCAACAAACTACTAATATGATGAAGTACCCTCTTACATTTGTGATTACATTTCTCAAGTTGCTTCCAGTCACATAAAAAAAACATCCAGCTACACCAATCGTAGTTACATATACAGACCATGTCAATCTACACCTTGAAATTAAAAGAGAACACTAAATAGCCATGGACAATTGGACACAAAATGACATAAGAAATGGTCAATTGGACATAAATGGCTATTCATGTTTGTTTAGTGAGTGGTTAATTGGTAGAATCAATTTTTAAGTGTATATCATGAATCCTGAGAGTGTTCGCTGCATCTCAACACTAAAATTAGAGAATATCGTGCATATTTTAGTTTCTTTAGGTTTGGATTGCATAATACAAAAACAACTGACTGTATCCTTAAATTCTGAAGATAGATGGCACATTTCCTTCCAAAACTCACACTCACCTTTTCCCCTCATTTTCAGGAATCATGTATTGCCTAAAGCACATAAAAGAACTGGTAGTCAAAGTACTAATCCAACCAATAAAAATTTCACTGTAGTTCAAAATATAGAATTTTAGCATATCAGAAAATCTTAAGGGGGATGTGAAACCCCTGAAATCGAAAATATACATCATCATAAATAAAACTTACATTGAAAGGAATGTATGTATGGCGGCCATTGACAAGCCCACATGTGAAGCCTGTGTAACCTGTCATTGCTCCATGAACAGCACTTTGAGCAAGAAGTGTGCAGTACACATTGTCAGATGCATTGCTAGGAATAGCACGGATCATGTAAGTTGGATCTGCCAAAATACTGTTTTAGTTTCTTGTTTGCAATAAGTAGGACAAATAATTTTCTCATGGGTGTACTGACCTATGTATTTTAGAGTAATCGGAACTTTAGTTTGCTTTGAAAAGTGTTCCTGTAAAAAGAAAGAAGTGACTCAACAGAGTAACCCATCAACATATTGTTGCTTTCTGTGAACTCAGTTTTGTAATTACTAATCTGGAAGAGAAGAGAAACATCAATATTCAACAATACTGGTTTTGTTGTTTCAGTCATAAGAAAAGGTTGACCCCTGAATTGTTAACATGGCATATATGTTAACAATACATATGTTTTTGAATTGTTTTCCTTTCTGTTTATACATTAACATGTTACTATCAGAAAACATACAAAGAAAGAGGAAAATGTGTTTAACCCCTGAGACTATCTATATCATGACCCATACCTTTATTTTTTGAGAAAGCCACAACCCGACATCTTGAAGTAGCTTGTTCCCTGAAGCATCTTGTTCGTCTTTTGCAGCAAGAAGCTCCTGTCCTGCTCCTTCAGCAATAACAATGACCATGTGTCCATTTTCTTTAAGCCTTTTTTCAATATATTCAAGAAGTCCACCTTGTCCTTCTAGATAAAATGGGGATTCTGGAATCAAACAGCAGTCAACATCTCGACTAGCAAGAGTAGCATACATTGCAATAAATCCTGCACCAACAACCAGTATAGTTACAAGAAGATATTGAAAATGCCAATATGAGGGAAACTGCATTGCAACTGTGATTGTAAAGCTACAAAAGGGATTGAACGCATGTTTTTTCATGCATCCACATGTTTCTGTTATTTCAAATTGCAGAATTGATAAAATTTCACTTTATTTATTATGCATCTTATTGCTTTGAATGCTTTATATACAATGAGGCAGAACATATGTAGCATCTTAAATGAATCATGGTTGAAATTTATGCAAAAATGCAGCAAGTCAGGCCAAAAGAACTTGTAGAGTAAATCCTTCAATAATGGTTCAGAATTACTGCTGACTACCATAGAGTGTGTGCAGATTCATCTTACCACTATAGCGACCCATTAGTTTCACTACACCAATTCCATTCTCTGCACTCTCGGCTTCAACATGTGCAGCATTAATGGCGCGTTGAGCTTCCTCTACAGCAGTATCAAAACCAAATGACTTGTCAATGACCTAATAACAGAAGTCAATCCAAAATTAAAGCATGTCAGACATTAAAATAAGTATTCTTACATAGAAAACAGTAAAGGAATGGAAAGGCTCAATAAAATCCCGATTACATTTTGAAGGAAAATAATTTTAATTTTACAATATGGAATCAAGGTTGATGTGCACATGGCTTATGATACAAGTCATAGGTGATTCATTCACCAGAAAATTTGGAACACACAGGTTGATTTTTCTGGGCATAACTTGGTCTTAAAACACAGGTCTGGTATATTACAGAGAGAAAATTAATTGTGTAGACAGGCAAAATTTAATTTGTGAAATAGAAGTTCCACACAAGAATCTAGCTTTTGTTTTCTTTCCTTCATGTTAACCATATGGCCTAAAGAAATTGACATAAGGAATCAGTCAAAGGTAAAATCCATCCATAATAAATGAAGGATGACAGGTACCGGAATATCATTGTCAATTGTCTTGGGGATCCCAGCAACAGCAACCTTAAGAGCCCGCTTACGGATTTCCTGCAGGGTGAAAGTAAAGTGATGAGTATATTCCCTGAAAAGTGAAGCATACATTGTCAATAGAATATATCAATATATACGAAAAAAAATGCAATTGCACTTATTTTATACATTCAACATTTTCAACTCATATAGAAAGAGAAAACCTTCAATTTAAGGTAGTAGTTAAGAACTGAAAAGCTGCTATTTAGATATCTCAAAAGTAGCCAGAAAGAGCTACAGGTTAATGAAAGAAATGCACATTTTCAAGAAGTAATGGCATGATAATGGTTGAAAGCAGAAATTCTATGAGAAGGGATGATTGAGGATCATGTCAGCATCATGTGAATACTCGTTAAAAATCTTGATATACAAGAATGAGTAGAATCATTGGAAATAAAGACCTTCATCTTAACAGTTTCTCCAAAGGAAATGAGGTAATTTTTAGTTAAAAATTTCAGCCAAATGGTGCAAAACCTCTATGAACTACGAAGTCAATATAATGGTGCTACTTAACAAAAAGCTTAATAATATTGCGCCTTTTAGTCATAGGAGGTATCATTTTCTAGAGAAGATTACCTCATATATTACAGCTGCTCCTTTCTGAGTGCCATCTCCTCCAATTATATAGACCTGAGCCAATGATATTGTTAGTCAGTGCCAAACTGCACTTTATCACATGCAGAAACAGAGTATTGCTAGCAGAAGGTTGCACTCCAGAATCATTGGTAAATATATTCTTGCAAAAAGTATAAATCCACACTTGCCTGATTAATCCCACGGTCCTGAATGCTATCAACGATCTTCATGGTATCATGACCACCTCGAGAAGTTCCTAGGATGGTCCCACCACGCTTATGTATGTTATCTACAACCTTCGGTGTCAAATGAATGGTATTCTTTGAATAAAAACCCCTATAGCCTCCCTAAGAGAAGAGATGTCGCTATTAGAAATCACAGAATTTTCATTAAATCCTTTAAGGAGAAGGAGAAATCACAACCAGTTGACCTGGTGTCAAGGTACAAATTCTAATATATGAACAGTAACACTAAAAAAATTCTTAAACATCAAAGTCTGGAAAACTTACTTCAATTCCAAGGACTTTGTTGACGCCATACATATAATCGAGGCTATGTACAATTTCCCTGATCACTGTGTTTAGTCCAGGACATAAACCTCCACATGTCACAATACAAGCATGCACTTCCTCTGAAGCAAAATAAACCTGTACGATATTGATGCATTTCAACTTCTGGAAACTGCTGAATTTCCCAATTCTTAAGGCTTGAACACAAGAACAAATAACACATACCCTTTGACGGGGTCCAGCTCGCCGAAAATGTATCCCTCTTGGAGTGTCCTTGTGAGCAACAACCTGTATAAAGACAAAACAAACATAAAATAATTCATTTAAGTACAGTCAGAAATACTATTGTGGCACAGAGAAATATGGATATTACCTTATTTAAAATCTTTATAGAATAAAACAAGCTGAATAGTAGACTCACCTTTTGAGGAACGCTGTCATCCATATTGACAAAGTACTGCCTGAAATCATACATAAGAAACACAACAAAGTTTTGTCATGAACAAATAATAAAATATGGAAAATAAGCCACACGACACATAGTGAGGAAAAAGAAAAGTTTAACTCACTTAACAACTGAATATGCAGGATTGGAGCGTAGTGGATTGGGATAAGTCTGCAAGAGAGAGAGAGAAGAAAAAAAAAAACACCAATGCCAATGGTCACTTCTTTGTAATGTAGCTTTTCAAAATTTCCTAATCATGAAGTATAGAGAATATGCTCAAACCGTCACTTTTAACAGAAAAAATCATTAAACAATTCATCATGCATCCCAATTTAAATCCACCTTGCACTGCATGCAAAGATTGCACAACAACAATTATTGAAATTCTTAGCAGGTCTCCAGAGATCGTGGGCATTTATCATGTGGGCTTCACAAAGCTAAAGGCCCATGACATATATCCAAGACCTGCTAAGAGAAAACCCATAAATTGTATGATTCCAATTTCCAAACTCATGCACTGATCCCATCGAGAATGACTACATTCATTTATGAAGTGACGTTGCCACTTTCAGTTGTTGCTGGAAATGCGAGAACGATAATGGAGTTTTCATCGTCCTACAAAATTACAATTATGAAAAGTACGATTCCCTCCATTTCCTCAGCATCCGCAAACAAATAGTTCCATTATTACATAAAATCAAATATATCATCAAACTAAAATCCGATCAAGCCACGATCAGACAACAATGCACGCCATGAGATCACACAATAACATTTGCACCAAACAAATGAATACAGTAACCATCACTTTAATCATGAAAAAACACTAGATATACACAGATTGCATGTATGTATATATGAAGCGGAAACAACGTACGGGGAGATTGGGGATGTAATCGGTGAGATGAGGCACATCCTGGAGGACATATCCGAACTCTCCTTCGACCACCTTCATCTGAAAATTTCCCAGCGAACCCATACTCTCTCGCAAATCTACTGCTACTTCTTCTCAATTGACGTAGAAAATCCAAAAACAGCCAAAACAAATCTATATATAAACATACAAATATAGTAAATAAACAATTGTGGCAATTTTTCACTTCATCAATGGTGGGTGGAAAGATGGAGACGATTACGAGTTTCTCGTGAGCCTTTATTGCAAGGCTAACTGTAATTTTTGAGAATTTTCTAGTATTTTGACCCAGACAACAGCTTCAGGCCTTCAACTGCTATATTTGGTTATGGCGAAAATAAAATTATAAGAGGAAAAACACTGAAGTACAAATGCATGTGTAAATTCTTTTTCTTCCATTTTCGAAAAGCCTTTTTGTTGATTTTTGTGAATTCCTTGGGAGTCTTCTGGGCAGCAAGCTGCCAACCACGTGCTTCGTTGTGCGTGGGAGATCACGTGCTCTCACCTTGTAAATAAAATTGAATATTCTATTTTGTATTTTATTTTTATTATATATATTATACATAAATATTAAATCTATTTAATATTTTTTTATGAGAATACACTATCTGTATTTAGTAATGTAAAATGGAAGATGAAATATTTATTAAAATAAAGAATTCAGGATACTTGTAAATAGTATCTAATTGTCATTAATCAAGACTAAGAAAGTATTTTGATGAGTTTATAAGTTCATTAAAATATTTTATAAGATGTTTGAGAATTTATAAAATATCAAA
>JACGDI010005451.1:467622-500156 GCA_014898725.1 Jacaranda copaia
TTAGGGCCCTGGTGGGATTACCATTAAGAAGACCAACCTGGCATTGCTTATTGGGATATATGACGAGCCCATGACCGCAGGCCAATGCAATGTGGTTGTTGAGAGGATCGGTGATTATCTGGTCGAGCAGGGCGTGTAGACATGACCGGTGTTGGATTCAATATCCTACAATATTTTTTCTTCTCTTCTATTTTATATTTTGCTCTTCGACCCTACTCTCTCTTGAGCTAAATATCAACTTGCCTGAAATATGAGTGTAGTAGTGGTATTTCATAGTTGAAGTCTTCTGCTGTTTCCAAGTGCTAATGGAAAGTGAAAGATGTGTGCCTGCATCTTATTAAATACCTGCTGTTTTACCATTTTGAACCCTTTGAATTCTATCATTTTGCCTTGGAGTGGAGTCGCTCGATTTAAATTAAAAGGTTTTTTTTTATTATCATTATTATATATATACTTATATGCCAGAGGTTCGATAGATTTGAATCCTGACTTCACATTATATATATGAGATTTATGCTAATGGGCCATTTTGACACTGGCAAAAGGAAAGTTTTGTTTGTGAATTAGGTCTTTCTTTTATCCCTTTTCCCTCTTCTTGTTGATTTTTCCAGGAGTTTCAACTTGTGTAGGATTTGTTCTATAGAATTTTTAGTTTGACTAGATTAGTTTTTAGAATGAATCAAAACAAAGGACACATAATTCTTTTTACTTTTATTTTTGGCGTGTGAGTGAGGAGATAAAAAATAATGGTGCCAAAGTTTAATTTTAGTTGGTGTGTGTGTGTCTGAATTCAAACAAATTTTGTATAAATAAAAAATAATAATAATTAAAGAGGAGTTAGAAAAGAAAGATCACCAAATTCAATTTTAATTGTTCCAGCTCTTAATTGGACTACACTCGATTGAAAGAACAAAAAAGAGAGGATTAAGATAAGCTGGCATGAAGTCTTAACAAACCAAGAATAACATAATGAGCTGCCAAGTGGCCTGTGTTCTAGCGACATAAGTATTTCACATAATGTAGGGATTAGAAGTTTGAGTCTTGATGGATTCTTAATGAATATGTGTATAAATAAATAAAACAAGAAAAAACAACATAATGAGCTGAATGTTTGCCTTAGCCAATTTTGATATGGGACTCACTAATTCTACCTTGAGAGTTTTCCTTTTAATAAGAAAAGTAATATGTATTTCATTTAAAAAATAAGCGGTGAATTGTATTTTTAAATATAAGAAATTATGTGTTTTTCATTTTTATAAAATATATATTATTGTAGCTCAGTGGCTTCAGTTTCTCATATTTTGTGGGAGTATTTTATTCAATTCAGATGGACTCATTGTGCACGTTATATGCATTTGATTATATAATTTGTATTTTAATTTACTTAATTTGATAATAGGATAATACTGACTTATTAAAAAAATAAACTTCATTATATAAGTGTTGTTTATAAATATATATTACTATTATATAAAAAAAGAAAGTATAATTAAGTGAACTTATGGATCAAGAAATGTGTCCTATAGGACATTTGTCAAATATTTTGGTCAAGAGGAGGAATAAATGGAGTCATGACGGGAAAATAAATATTCGAAAATGTGTCATTTATATATTTAATTAAGATGAAAAGAATAAAAGCAAAATTACTATCAAATTCCTCAAGAACTGACGACAAGCCATGGAGAAGATAGCAAGCTTAGATCTAATAAATACTTTTTATTATTAAAGTTACAAATATTTAGTATAATTTTAATTTCAAGACGAAATAAAATTAATTTTTCGAGATATTTTCCTATCAAAATTCAGGCTTCAGATAAAAGCGCCAACTTGAGAAAAGCAAAGTCGCACTTGCTCAGATTCCCATTCAGAGCTTACATAAAGGGGCGCCACGTCGACAGAGTCAAAAGTCCTTGTGCGTATGCTCTTTGTCTGCGGCCACCGGCACTGTTCTATACTATATATATATATATATATTTTTTTTTTTCAGATTTCTACAAATAATTATAGTTCTTCAGCTCTAATTTTAAGCCCAAATTTTCCTTTCTTAATTCACAAAATAGAGGAAAATAAAGGAAAAAATTCCAACTCGAAATGGGGATTCCATCAGAAGTCAGAGACTTACTCGCAAACCGCAATAGATCCTTGGTGATCCCATCGCCGATGGAGGATGAGAAGATTCTTCGCTCAAGGCAGTGCACTCAAGGTTGATTTTTTCAACGTTTCTTCTTCTTCTTCTTCTTTTTTAATTTCGAGCTCTTATTGTAAGTTTTGAGGAAATTGATTTGTTTTTCCTTTTCTAATTCATTTTTTCTGGCATTTTAGGCGTGGTTTCGCTTCAGTGCTAATAAATTAGGTTTTACTTCAATTTATGCAGTTTGAAAATATATTTTTTTAAAACTTTTACTACCTTTTTATTGGAATCAAACAAATGCATTATCATATTCATCAGGGTTAGAAATTCCATTCGTGTTGTTTATATTCATAAAAATGAAGAAGATTTGAATTTAATTCTGGTAATTCTCGTGTAGCTATAGGCAGAGCTAGCTAAACTGTGTTTGTTTTCACTATTTTTAACATACAGAAGGGGTGCGAGCTGGAGCCAAGGCTGCTGCAGTTGCATGTGTTGCCAGCGCCGTGCCCACTGTATGTGAATTTTTTCTGTTCCAATTCAGAAGTCATCATCTACCCTGGTTTTCTAGTACTTATTTAGTTTCTGGATTTACTTTATGATGCTTGCTGTATTTTTTGATTTATATAAGTTAACATATTGATTTGTCTGAGTTGGTCTGGGTGCCCGTTTGATGACTGGGGATTATTAGCTTCACAATGATGCCATTTATGTTGTTCTCCGATTTTAATTTGGTCAATATAATGAGCTATAGTCACAAGAAATTGCCCCTCTGTTTTATCTATTTTTCTAATTTACATATTTATGTAAAGCTATTTTTTCTTTATATATATGCACGTATATCAAGTATTCATTAGAAATCAAACTCCGAACCTTACACATATTAGAGTGAGTGTAATCACCTGTTAGTGGTATTAGCTTCATACATAAGTGTGAGATTGGAAGTTTGACCCTAATTAACTCTTGATGTGCGAACGTATAAATAAAAGACAAAAAAGAATGCCATTGGGCCAATTAATTTAACACTCAGCTTTCTGCAAGTCTATGTTCTTTTCAATGTATTAACTATGGTGAAGTGGTTGATGGTGTCTAGGAAAGGTGAAAGATTTTCTTAAATTTCTTTGACATAGAAGCTGAATTGTGTCTTATTTTTTTCAATATTTGCATACTAAGTTTGTGTAATTTGTCTTATATTTTTGCATATTGAATTCGTCTTCTAAATTTTTCAGTTGGTAGCTGTTCGAACAATTCCTTGGGCCAAGGCAAATCTAAACTATACTGCCCAGGCACTCATTATATCTGCTGGTATGTGCTAAAGAGTTGATTCATATTCATTGCTTCCATAATATGGAATACTCTTTAGCTTTGATGCACCTTCTTAACTCATGCAAACATATGGGGTCTTCGATTCATTTAAGCAAGTAGAGTTAAAATTTAAAAACCTTTGGTGTAGTGGACAGCTCTAAGCATGACTTATATTGACCAAATTCCTTGACTAAATACCTCAAGTCTTTCGCTTTGTGGGATTGAGTTCCAAGAGTATTGATTGATTTTTTTTTCTTCTTCCTTCTCAAATGAATGATGAACAGCATCCATAGCAGCATATTTCATCACGGCTGACAAAACCATCTTGGAGTGTGCAAGGAGAAATGCACAGTACAAATCAACGTAAGATGATGGAACTAATGATGGGTCACCTTTGTGCTCAACTTCTTTGTGTTCTTTTCCCTGCGCCATTTTAATGGTACTTTCCTTTCCCAGGATGGACTGTTAGAGGATCAAATTTCTTATTTTACGTCCTTTAAAATATAAATCACCCATTACACGTCACGTTTATGTTTTAATTTCAGCAACAGCAGTCATATTTTCAAGAGACCAATATACCATTTATTATGGCCTCCTAAACAGCATTCCCCTCCAACACTTACGTTAACTTTTATCAACTGAAGAGTTCTGAATTTTCATTAGAACTTTGAAAACTCATTAAGAAGAGGAAAACCTTATTTCATTATTTTTTTTACCTGATCAAGTCATTCAAGAGAATGTCATGAAGTGTTACAATAATTGAAATATTTTGATTCGGAAAATTGTAAACCCCAACTACCAGTCTCAGATTATGAGACCTTTAAAAGAATGCATCTAAAGGTTCAAAGAGATTCCCTTCCTTTTCAGTTGCACCTTCAAAACTAGGCTCTTCAAGAGAGACAGAACTGTCTTTAATAGAACAACCATATGATTTGCATGCAATGTGATCACATAAATCTTCAGAATGCGTACCGATATATTGCGTCAGCAACTCCATCTTCATCGTTGCTGAGACCAATTACATTTGCTACAGCTTTAGCCTTGTCCGATCCATTACTCAGAGCAACACCTAGAGAAGCCAACTCAAGCATCTCCACGTCATTTTCTCCATCACCAATAGCCATGACCTAATAGCCAATAAAGAAAATGCATTTAAATATGAGAACACCTCATTCCTCCAGCAAACAAACAAGATATAAATAATTAGTTATATGCCGTGAAATTTCAAAATGAGAACAGACCAAGTAAATCTTTTGGAGTCTTGCTTTTACAAAAAAAGTTGTATTGAGTAGTCAACTATTAAGTGGAGACAAGAAAAGATTTATCCAACGTGGGAGTATATCAAAGGACTGAACTTATGCCAATAAAGTGGAAAAAGAGTTAGTGAGGCAGTGAGCAGACGTATTCCATAATGGCAAATACTTGTGAAGCTTGAGGCCCAAAGCAAACATTGTTGATGACTTGATTTAGCTGTCAGATTATAAGGACGAGCAGAGACATACCTCCTTTGAAGAAGTACCTAGATGATCGAGGAGTTTTCTTACTCCATACCCTTTTGAGGTCCCAGGTGGAACAATTTCCAACATATCTGGTACAGCTTGGACAACAGATGCACGATCTTCTGTTGCTTCTGCCCAGTATGGTCGCAGAGTACTGGCAACTCCCTCAGCATTGTCTAAGAAGATCAGCTTCTGCTATGACAATGGCATGCCACAATGAAAATATTAGATGAGCGGCATGAGAATAAAAGAGAAGTAACAAAATAAACTATGTATATTTGGAAGGGAAAATGTAACTCCTATAATGTGAGCTCTGTAAGACAAAAATAATAATTAAAGTAGGAAGGATCCAGAGCAGCTTGTCCATCATAATTAGGTTTAGCTATTTTAAAAACTATCTTCAGTAGCAGAGTTGAAATTTCCTCAATAGGAGTTATTCGGACATGGGAGGCATATATAAATTGCAACCGAAGAATTTCCTGAGAGAAATTATGATACTTATTGCAGTAAGTTCTCTCTTCCGATTCTGAGCACACAATTGAAATAGGCAGATTGAAAAGTAAATTTTATTCCAGCACGAATCCTCTCACCCGAAAGAAAAAAAAGAAAGAAAGAAAACAAAACAAAAGAAAAGAACCAACAACAACATTTATAGCAATTGAGATGCAAACATGATTAGGAGAAATATAAAAATGTCTGCAAATTGAGGTTGATAATGGATGTTCAATTTTCAAAACCATCATCACACTGCAAATAACAAATAAATCAGATAATACCAGGATTAAACATCCAAAACATGGGTTAAAACATTGAGTAAGATTCCGTGGTGACAAGTGTGCAGCAAAAATAGAAAAATCAAATATCAAATAAGAACTTGAGCCGAAGTAACCAGAAAATATTTGGAGCATCCATTAAAACCTCAGTTGAGTAATTAAGACAATGGTCTGAAGGCTAGATCATCCAAGTATGTGGGTGGAGATTAGGCTGACTACTTGGCCATTCCGCAAGAGATTACATGGTTATCCCAAAACCCCACAGTGGCTACACCCAACAACAACAATGACAGCTGGATTTCTATTATATGCTCATGTTTGCTAAAATAATAGACACTTGTCTAAGTTTAGAGCAAACCTGTATTTCAGAGCCTGCCAGGAGCTGCTCAACCAACGGTATAATCTCTGCCTGTCCAGAGATTTAATGTCAAATGCATTTTCAAGCAAACATGGCTGAGCCCACTAATAGAAACAGTCTGAAAACAGAATCAATAAATCAGACACCTTTGGCTCATGATACACTGTATGAAGTGAGTCCACAAGAGGGTGTTCAAACAATGTTAAGCACCGGTCCTCACTAAATGCAATAATTGGAATTTTATGCTTGAGAGAGTAGAGAAGTGCCTGTAATACAGAAAAAAACATATATGCTCGAGTTTCTCGGCAGAAATCAGGAACAAGTTTCTATTAACACATCCTCATTCTAAGACAACTAGAAGTAGCACGTTCAAGAAAAATGAGAAGCAGGCAGAGAGAGAGAAAGGAAGAATCATGCATCCCCGTTATCATCATCCCAACACTCCTATATCTAGCAGCAGCTGAACAAGCAATATAACTAAGTGACCAACCATAACACTTGCTTGATCTTGAGATGTGTATTACAGTCAAGGAAAAGGTTACTATTTCTACTGCCCCCATAAAATGTACAAGACTACTAGTTTAAGAAAAATCATTCAGAAATTGCTTAAATAGTTCAGACTCTAAAGCAATAGAATTTTGCATCAGCATGGAAAAAAAAAATGTACCCACCTCTCTGCAGACACTAGGATCCAAATTCCTTCTGAATATTTCTCGACCCTGTCTGCCATAGACAAGCAATCCCTGGAATCCACAATTGAGTGGAAAAGATATGAGACAATGTATAGTTGAAAACAATTAACTTAGTCATTAATTTGTTCATCCCAAAGAAGAGCGAATAACCAGCACAATAGTCCTGATTCCTAACAGAAGAATATTAAAATACAGATCTCTCTATCAATTAACCCTCATCCATCACTCTCTGCCAGTCCATCTTTCCCACCATTCTTTTTCAAAATTTCCACTTAGTTCAATATCTGATCTTTGCAATAATCTATTTAAGCAAATCGTCTCAATATGTATCTGCCTTCTGCTCCAAAAGAATAGAACAGGAGAAAAGAATTTCATCTTCAGACTCATGAGTTACATTCCTGATGTGTATCCTGTCACTGGGAATCAGGAGTCAGAGATCGCTAGAACCAGGAGACAAAATGGAAGCAATTTACTCTATGGCATAGTGTTAAAGGAGGAAGTTGCTACTGCTTTGAGGAATCTTGGAGTATAAGATATTATGCCAACCAATAGCCCCGAGAATGAGCAGTTAATGGAAAAAGGAACCACAGCTTGATAAATCAATCGTTCAGGAAAAGGAAATAGTTACTGAATTTGAGCATAACTACATCCAACAACTCAAATTAATAGAACTTCCTCTCAATATTTTACCATGACAAACTTTGTGAGAAAATGTGAATTTTTACAATGTTAACTTGGAAATTGCTGTTAAAAGAAAGCACAAATCTTGCATGCTAAAGAATGGATTATATGTCTGAAAAGCTAGACCTGCACAAAAACTCCAGGAGAGAACTCTGAAAAAATGCCATTTTTGCCAGCCAAATTTACCATCTTCAGAATATTCATTACAGCGGGACGCGTCTGTTTACAGATTGATACCAATGACAGAAAAATTAGCATCTGCGTCGAGCAAGAAGGCCGCAACTAAGGAATATAAAGTCCAGTCAGAAGTCATAAAGAAAGTTCCTTTCTTACTTTTCCAGTGGCTATCACCACTTTTACACCCCTGGATGTGGCTTCTCTCAGAGCTTGTGCTGTTGATAAAGAAATTTGACTTTTGCTGTTGAGCAGTGTACCTTAAATTATAAAATTTGAAAATGCGTCATGAGACATTATTCTATTTATTTAAATAAAAAAAAAGGAACGAAAACATTGTGTTGTGGTGTGTATGTCCACGACTCTATGTAAAAGAAGAACAAGAAATATTTAAACATCACTCCCTGTAATGTCTTACCATCCATGTCACAGAAGATGTAACCAAATTTTGGTCTGTAGAAACGGAGACTGCCTTCTCTCTTCCTGTCTTTTGACAATCAGAAATGTGATTTTCTCTGGGATATCAGAAATACAAATATTGCTATAAATGGATAGCATGAGTGTGCACCACGACAACTGTTTAAATAAGACCAAAATCCAAGGAGTCATTTGGCATATTACCATCTGACGAATCAATATGAGGATTCCCATTAGCTCCAGCATCATATGCACTGTGAATCAGTCCCTTCCCCTTCCAACCAAGACCTTTCAATATAAGTTCCTCCTCACTCTCCATTTCTTTTTCTGCCTCATCACTCAACTCGTGATCAAATCCCAAAAGGTGAAGCAGCCCATGAACCTATAGGAATACAAAATCTATTGATCAGGTTTCAACAAATATCCAGCCAGCAGAGTCAATGTTTAGAAGTCCCCTTCAACTTCCACATCTTTCAATCTGCCTAGAATTAATTTACTTGCAGAATGATATGTCTTCCCAGGATCCAACAAGACAACAAAGTGATGACCAATTATTCCATGTTAGAATTTAATCACTGTTGATTCCTTTATAGCACATATTGAAGTCTCTCAGCAACTATTTCAATCACACAATTCAAATAGCTGTACCCTGCAACACATTACAGTGTTACACAGAGCATCACTAATATCTCTGAGTTTTTGGGTCCTACAGAAAGAAAGAAATTGTCTGACAAATTACATCTATTCACCTTCCTTTCAACGTGACATGTTCTCAGAAATAATATTAACAATTTTCTCAGAAATAGTATCATAAAAGCTGCTCGAACTACATGCGTAAATCAATGAATGTTACGGTGCAATACCTATGCAACAAAAATAATTCGAAATCCATATGTCTAGGAGAAATAAAAAATAGTTTGTCTGATACTCTATGGGTACTGATCAACTGCCAGACACCTGAGCAAATCTGATAAGAAACTTACCACATTCTACATGAAAAATAAAGCAACCACCTCAGCTTGTAACTTGTACACTCTTCAAGATTTGCAGGATTTGAGAACCAGTAAATGTTGATTAATAAAATGAAAAATTTACTAGAAAGAAGAGAAGGCAGCTACAGATAATGATAAATGCGAATGCATGGCAAAGAGATTGGCCTCTTTCTTATCTCTTTCACAGGTAGGCAATATTTATGGAAAAAACTGGGTAAATACTGTTAAACCAACCATGAGGATGCGTATTTCATCTATAAGTGTGTGTCCTCTCTCCTCTGCTTGCCGTGCTGCTGTCTCAACAGAAATTACAATGTCCCCCAGCATTAACTGCAAGAGAATGATGCTTGTCTGGTTTTTTAGTTGTCACAAAAGCACATCTATGCATAAATGGATGACTGGTGAATTGCTTACAATGGGAAGGTCGAGTTCAGGGATATGCTGGGACATAGAGAGGACATCGGTAGCATGATCTTCGTCTCTCCATTCTTTATTAAGTTTCCGAATGAACACATCATTGCAAAGCAGTACTGATAACTCAACGCTCTCAAAACCACCAACATCATTTATTGCAATATCTCTTGTTTTATACTCTGAATTATTTAGACGCTCCAATGCTAATTTCATTGCCATTGGAACATTAAGACGCATTATTTCTGCAATATCCTGCAATAAGTAAAACAATAAGCAAAAACCAACAGAATCATTTACTTCTAGGAAATTATCTGGCCTTATATTCATATGATGAAAAAAGTAACAACTGAAAAATGATTGGATAAGTAGTCATTTGAATAGACATTTCATTTTAGCAGCTTTGATCACATAATGCCACAAGATTATAAAATAGGAACTGAGAAATGGATGGACATTCAGAAGAACGTTGCAGCACATGACAGGAAGCAGCCATGTCAGCTCTTTTCCCATCCCCATGGTTTGGCAAGTAAAATAAAGCCCATACCATAGAAATAATGATATAGATCTTAGTTTGTGATCTTACTCTAGCTTCTTGTCACATTGATCTTCATCTCACAAAGCAGATTCCACTAATAGAAAAATGTCCTACATTTGAGGATGATAGGGAAAATCCCTCTCATGTGAAAGAATACAAAATAAGAGTACACATTCACAAACAGATACGGACAACACAAACAAAAGCCTGACACACAGAAAATGCGGATCATAATCGCAGTCAAATACCTGATAAAAGAAATACAATATACGAATAAAAATGCATTTAAAACAATATCAAACTATGTACAACTGCAAAAAGTAATACTACTAATATCTTGAACGACCGCATATGGAAACACTCAAACGCGCATCAAAAAGAGCAGCAGCACCATGCAAATTGAAATGCATGCTGGAAACACCCTTCAATAAATAATAGTAACTAACGTAGTGGAACAATAATATCCAGATGCAAGCGAGTATTGAAATAGTACCACAATTTCAGGATCTTCAGGCAATTGTTCTTCGAGGCAAATCTTCACACTCAGTTCCAACTCCTTCCCTTTGCTCTTCTTCGCGGTCGCCGCTCTTCTGCTCCTAACCTTCCGGTATTCCCGCCGTCCCGCCGCCGCCACAACAACGCCATTTCTGCCGCTGAATTGACGCCCGATGCACGAATTGTTATTGCTATTAAAACTCCTCCTCCCGAAAACAGAGTCAGTCTCCAAGCGCGGTATGTGAAAACGATAAGGAGGCGGCTGAGACGGAAGCTTCGAAGGAAGAGCCGCGATTGAGGGGAGTGCCCGTGACATAACACGCGCCGCCATGGGGAAGGGTGAGGGAGGAGGGAGAGTGCGGAGGAGAGGAGAGAAGCGAGAGAGCATTCAGTCGGCGATTTTTATTTTCTTTTTTGAAAGTTCACAGAGAAAATGTAGAGATATTGGCCACTTTGTATTGAATGCGACATCGACCGTAACGGCGGGTTAAACACTTTTGAGGTTTGCGTCGGGCGGGCGACATTGCCGGCGCACGTTAAATATGATTGGACAATTTTAGCCCTCAATGGCAACATTTTCACTTTAAAAACGAAAAAGGAAGGCCAAAATTTTAATTTAGAAGTTGTTTGGATAAATTTATAAATTTTTTAAAATATTGCAAGAAGTTTATAAAATGTGATAAAGTATTTGATTATATTAATTATAAAATTATTATTATTAATATTTTATAAATTTTAAAATTTTATTTATTCAAATATTTTAATAATTTATTTTTTAAAAGATATAATATTTTTATAAGCTCTAGAAACATTTTACAAAATATAAAAATTTATAAAACTTTTTAAATAAATTTAGTCAACACTCTCTTAATCTCATATTATAAAATGATTTCCAATTGAATATTAAAATTTTCAAAAATAAGTAACTTAGCTCCATATTTTGTCTTACTATTACAAATTGGACGAAAAAGCCCCATGCATCGCAAGTGGCCATAACCTGATTTAAATTTTAGTCTCATGTTTAATTATAAATTTACAAATTTGATTCGATATAACAAGAGATTCAAGTAAATTAGTTCCTATCTTTAGAATCTACATAGAAAAATGATGAAGAATAAATTAAAATTAATAAATATGGATATTTATTTTAAATCTATTGAAATGGTGTTAAAAACTTATATACTAGATTCGAATTTTCTCGACATGGGTAAATATTCTTTGTGTTGTTTATCTTAATCAATTGAGAATTTATAAGTTGTAAATTTATAATTTTTAATTAACCATATAAATATTAACTCTCAGTCAGGCCAATTTCAATATAAATATTAAATTTATTTTGATAATTTTATTTCGACTAATTTTTTATTTTTCATGACTGATTTATAATTTTTGTTCAACATCTAAATATTACAGTAAAATCTTTTTAAGTGTGAAATTAATATAATGCAATTGAAAATATAAATTTTAACAATTCATGAAAATGTTAATTATTTTCAAACGATTTATACACACGATGTCATGATTTAAAATAAATAATGAAGTTGTATTTTACCTATTTCATATTTTCAATGTAACAAAAGTCCATCGTAATTTCTTTTTGTAGAAAAATTAGAATATAAATAACATTTGGACTCATAAACATAAGAGAAAAATATAATTATAAATAAATTATTCTAAAGTAAACATATAATTTATTTTTATATTATTTTAACATGTTTTACCATTATACTCACTTTTAATTGTATAGAAATGATGTTACATATATCATGATATTATTTAATTTATAATTTTAATCAATTAATATTTTCACAAATTGTTAATATTTTTATTTTTTCTAATATAATGATATTGAACTCATCATAAACCAATTTAATGCAATGCTTATGTTTTAAATAAATAGTTAGAAAATATTTGTCAAAATAGCGTAATTAAAATTGATGATTGGGAGTAAAATGATAAAAAAAAATGATTCTTAAATTATATATTAAAATGAAGGAGAGTTAATAATGTACATGCCATATAAGTTTTTTTTTTATTTAGTTAATTTATTTTTTAAATTGAGTGACTAACTTTCAAGAATACATTAATATATAAAACTAATATTGATTATTGTTAAAATTATGGTATCACATGTATGAAACAAATATATGATGGTGTTAATGGACCCCGTCCAACATTTAGCGAAAGGATTAATATTATAATTGTTTTATGATATATGAAATTAAAATTGATAAATTTTCAAAATTTAGTACTAAGTTTGCAAATCACTCTATATTTTAGGACTAAAAATACAATTAAAAACAAATTATATATCACTTGTTGAGTTTCTAACATCAGTGTAATTATTATTATTATTTTCATTTTATTCGATTCTTATATTATGTAACTATTTTTTGCATTACAATGCAATAAAAAGTAATAGTACATTAAAATATTTTGAATAATAATGACAAAATATATATATTTTCAGAAGCATAAACAACAGAAAATAATTTTGTAATTAAAAAAAAACTTTGGAAACAACATTATTTGAGTTTGCATTTTAGTAGAAATTGGCAATTTTCATTTTTAATAGTTCCGGCGAGGCGATGCGGTCAAATACAAACAAGAAACCCGCTTTCTCAGAGTCGCGTCCACGCCGCAGTACCATTATATAGGAAGCGTGACTGTTATTTTTATGTCATTTTTTCCTGTGTGGAAATCAGATAATTCCATTTTCTTACCAACCAATGATTTTTCGCACCAAGCTTTCCCGCCAATTCGTCGGCGAGAGCAGAAACCACTACCGGCAAGAGAAAACCCTCGTCAATCAGCTTTTATTCCTCTTGAAACAGTGCAAATCAACCAGATTAGTGCAGCAAATCCACACGCAAATGCTCATTCATTCCGTTCAAATGCCCATGCCGAACTTCTTGCTCTCCAAAATTATTGACCTGAAAGATCTTAGCTATTCCACTCTTTTGTTCCACCAAGTCCCCATTAACAGTTACGCGTTCAATATAATGATCAGGGGTTTTGCCACAACATGGCAAAAGTTCGATCTTGCCTTGGAATTTTTTGTCAGGATGAAAACTTTAGGAGTAAAGCCGGACAATTTCACATACCCGTTTGTTTTTATATCCTGCGGGAATCTTTTAGCCTTGAGAGCAGGAAGTTTAGTCCATTGTGAGGTTTTGAAAAGTGGCCTGCTTTTGGACTTTCATGTGGCTCATGCATTGATCACGACGTACTCGCGGTGTAGAGAGATGGGATTTGCGCGGAATGTGTTTAATGAAATGAGCGAGAGGGATTCGGTGTCATGGAATTCAATAATATCGGGGTATTCTCGATTGGGTTTTGCTGGAGAGGCTGTGGAAATGTTTGGGAAAATGAGGGAAGTACAATTTGAACCTGACGAGATGACCCTTGTGAGTGTGCTAGGGGCATGTGGGGATTTGGGGGACTTGAATCTGGGGAGGTGGATCGAGGAGTATGTAATGGAGAAAGGGATGGAACTTAATTCCTATATTGGTTCTGCTTTGATTAATATGTATGGGAAGTGTGGGGAATTGGAGTCAGCAAGGAAGGTTTTTAATTGCATGGAAAAGAGAGCAGTAGTTACTTGGAATGCCATGATTACTGGGTCAGTATATTTTTGTTTACAGTCTTCTTTTGGATATCTCCCTATTGTCTTGCTTTCCATTTTCTCATGATATAAGTCTTCATGTTGGCTTTTTTACTCCTTTTCCACTTATGGTGATTATACATTTAACGTGCAACAGATATGCACAAAATGGACAGTCAGATGAAACTCTCTCATTATTTAATGCCATGAAGGAGACTGGGCCAGAACCTAATGAAATTACGTTGATCGCAGTTCTCTCTGCGTGTGCTTCAATTGGTGCTCTGGAATTGGGGAAATGGATTGATGAATATGCTTCAAGAAGGGGACTTAAGCATAACATTTATGTCGCTACAGCTTTGGTTGACATGTATTCGAAGTGTGGTAATTTGGAATATGCAGCAAAGGTTTTTGAAAACATGCCTCAGAAAAATGAAGTCTCTTGGAACATATTGATCTCTGCACATGCTTTCCATGGGCGAGCGGAAGAGGCACTCACCCTATTTCAGTGCATGTTAGAGGAGAAAGCTGCATGTCCGGATGATATCACATTCATTGCAGTGCTTTCTGCATGTGTTCATGCTGGTTTGGTGGATGAAGGCCGTCGATTATTTAATTTGATGAGCTCATCTTTCGGGCTGACTCCAAAAGTTGAGCACTACTCATGCATGGTTGATCTTCTATCTCGTGCTGGACTGGTTTATGAAGCCTGGGACTTCATTCAAAAGATGCCACAGAAACCAGATGAGATTTTATTAGGGGCACTGCTTGGTGCCTGCCACAAGCTCAAAAACGTAGATATTGGTGAAAGGGTCACACAGCTTCTCTTAGAAATGGAGCCTTTGAATTCTGGAAACTATGTTATCTCATCAAAAATATATGCTGATATGAGGAGGTGGGATGATTGTGCTAGGATGAGAATCTTAATGAAACAGAAAGGTGTCACTAAAACCCCAGGATGTAGCTGGGTTGAGATGGATGGCCATCTTCGTGAGTTTCATGCTGGCGACTTGTTAGTTGAAGATGCTGAAGAAATTCATCGAGTTCTTGACATGCTGTATGAGGACATGAGAATGGAAGACAACACGGATGTAGATCTCCTGTACAAAGGTATGGATTTTAATTTCTGATATTGGATGAAACTTATTTAACTGGATCTTTATTTGGTAAACCTAATTTCAGAACGTAATTGCTTGAAGGACAGCAGCTCATGAGTCTCATCTTTGTACTTTTTTCTCTCCCCCTTTAATATGTCTTTTGCAGCTGTCCACCTATTTTTGCCAGATTATAGACCTCACTTCACATCCTCAGCTATTTTTATTTAATTTAAACTTCCAAATTGAAGATATATAAGGGTCCACAGGGAGGCAACCTTGAAGTTTTCTAAAGCATTTACCTGACAGCTGCAATGCTTGAATGATAGCATGGATGCTCCAATCAGCGATTAGTAGAACAGCTGGCATTAGTCATCCCTCTATCAAGGGCTATATCAGGTATTGTTTCATACTGCATTGTCTCATGAGTTTTAAGTTTGGATAATTTCCTTATGCTTCCTCTGTTACTCTAACACTAATGCCATCAGCATATTAGTGACTTTCTGGATGTTGCTCAATGGAATCCTATTTAAGCAAGTGCAATATTGCTGAGGATGTCACCAAAATTTTTGCAAATAGGGCACCATCCTCCGCTTTGCTGTTAACCAGAAGTTCCTCTCACTAGAATCTGGTGGAGAAAATTATCACCACAAGTCTTCTGAGGTCATCTTTTGACAAGGCTCTAATACTACTAGGTGGCCTTCGCATAAAACCCTGTATTGAAGTTTAGGTAACAGATAAGAAGTCATTTATATGAGACATAATTTAATGACAGATGTGATCTTGGATGGATAACGGCAGAAATATGTACATATATATTTCATTTCTTTTTGAACTTTTTGCTTACTGGAATTATGATTCACAGCAGAGAATGATAATCAGAGAGCTGTAAAGTCATTGGACTAGATGAAGAAAAATTGTTAATGCAGTTCTGAAGAATATGCAAACAGTCCTTCATGGATGGCCTATTAGAAGGTAATGCAGCAGTGCAAATGACTCCAAGTCGGAAAACTGCAATAATTTGGTCCATGTAAATCATTTCCTTGATCTCAGCATCTAGTGCATCAATAACAGCACTTGCATCCCTATAATGTAATTGAGCCCACCCTGCTAGGTTCATATGATCTCCTTCGATAACAGCTTCCCTTCCAGTAGTCAATTCGAGTAGAACCACTCCAAAGCTATAAACATCGCTCTTTGTATTCAGTTTCATTGTGTAGGCATACTCTGTAGTTCAAGGTTTGCAAGTTTTAGCATAATGAATACGTTGAAATGAAATCATGAAATCAAGTCTACATGTTTGAATATGTGAAGTACATACCAGGGGCAATGTAGCCGAAAGTTCCCGCTACACCAGATGCTGTTTCTGTATCACCATGCCTGGTGAGCAACTTTGCTAATCCAAAATCTGCTATTTTTGCATTGAATTCTTTATCCAAGAGGATATTTCTGGATTTAATGTCTCGGTGTATGATAGGTGGAGAGCAGTCATGATGCATGTAGCAAAGTCCTTGTGCTGCTCCAATGGCAATATGCAACCTCATTGGCCAATCCAACTTTCTGACTAAATTATTACCACCCCTCTTGTTAATGTGAAGCCACCGGTCCAGACTCTTGTTCTCAAAATATTGGTACACGAGAAGCTTCAAATCCTTGCCTGAGATACAGCACAAAAGCTTTACTATATTGTAATGGCGAATGTTCCCCAGCGCATGAACTTCTGCCATAAATTCCTTCTGAAGCCTGTGTTCTGATTTTCTGGCATTTGATATACTTTTGACAGCAACATGACAGCCCGTTTGGTTGATGAAAACTCGGTACACCTTTCCTGACCCTCCATTTCCAATCAGGTTTTCATCTTTCAAACTCGACAAGATCTCAGTTTTATTGAATTTCAACCTTTGAAACAAAATCATCTTCCACTCTTCTTTGTCTCCCGGAGGAGGACTAGATGGCCAAATTTTCTTGCATATTGCAGCAATCCTCTCATGCTGCTTCTTAATCCAGCATTTTCTTGCCAAGTAGTAAAGAATAGCAAACCCTACAATCCCAGAACCAACTGTTTCCACTATAATTAGCACAAAATGCTTCTTGGAATCATCCTGCCTAGAATTGCATTTTAGAAATCCTTGGATTTTATGTTGAAAGCACAAGTCAGACGGGCAACTTGGTAGACCCTGAGTCCTATTGTCCGAACAGAGATTGGAAACATCCAAGCAGTTCTCATTAAACTCTCGACTCACAAACTCGTAAGGTATCTTTCCCGAGAATTTATTGGAGCAAAGCCTAAGTTTACTCATAGACTGCAAAGGAAATACATTTTCTTTGATGTCTCCAGATAGCTGGTTAACAGACAAATCCAAGACACTCAATGCAGGTAATTCCCCTAAACTTCTCGGTATTGTGCCATTCAAACGGTTGTGAGTAAGATTAAGCACTTGCAAACTGAACAAATCCAACTGTGCTGGCAATGGACCGGACAAGTTGTTATAACCTAGTGACATATGGTACAGTTGATGCATATGGAACAGTCCCATGGGGATTGTACCACTTAGTGCATTCATGGATAGATCCAACTTATAAGATTGTATAGATTCCTTATATCATCAGGGATTATTCCATTCAATTGATTATCAGAGAGATCAAGAGACTCTAAACTGCTTGCTTCAATTGTTCTTGGTATCTCACCGTGCAATCTGTTCCCATGAAGATATAAAAATAGAAGCCTTTTCATTAGAAAAAGCTCACCTGGGATTGTTCCGGAAAGAAAGTTCAATGACAAGTCCAAACTTTCTAGATTCAAGCAGTTGTATAGGCTAACAGGTATATCTCCCGATATGTTATTCTTGGACAGGCTGATTGAAAGGAGGCTTTTGAGCTGACATATCGCTGATGGGATTGTTCCACTTATGTTTTTTTCTGATAAACGTAGGCCAGTGACTGCACCAAAAGTGCATTCGACTTCTTGCCAGTCGCATGGGGACGATGTCGGGTTCCATGACTCAAGTGATGATGGATTATTCCAATGTTGCTTCAAGCTCAATAGAACTGTCTGTTCAGAAGACAAATCTGCTGTTGAAATTACTTGAAGATAGAGAGGAACTAGTAGGACGAAGAGGAAAAGGGGTGCCATGGTTGCAAAGCAATGACTTGGAACTCAAAACCTTCTGCTATTCCAAGTCAAGTCAATTCACATAGTTACGTGTCTGTGTGTGTTTTTGGACATTTTGGGTCCACCCTGAATACGATGAACTGGGAGTCAAGGTCAATGCGGAGATTATATGTAAAGAAAAACACAGGACTTTGTTCTCATATGATTTTCAGAAATATTTTTCAATCTCCAGAAAAATTTCAGAATGAACGCACATTCTTCAAATTTTTTTTTTAAAACGCTCAAATTTTATGCTAAAAAAATTCCACCCAATTCACCAAAAAAATCCTACACCCCCTAAAAATCACACCTATTTCCTCATTTTGTGATTTTACCTATCACATCATTCATTCATTTATTATTTTCTTGTTTCACTCATCTATATATATGAAAATACACACACACACACACACACACACACATAAATATTAAAATTTTACTAGTTAAAAAATTCTAAACTTATGTTTACAAATTTAACTAAACTAATTATTGAAAATAAAGTAAGTTTAATTAAATATTTTTTATATTATTACTAAATAATTTATTTATTGAATAAAATATTTAATTAATTAAATTTGCTCATTAATTAAATAATGTATTAGTTATATTTTATATTTAATGTATTAATGAAATATTGCATTTATTCATTTAATAAATAACTCAAGATGTTTAAATTTGATATAATAAATAAATTAATCTTCTTCAAAAAAAAATTTTCATTAAATATTAAGCTTCACATTTATTTAAAATTATAATAAAAAATTTGATTATAGGGTAATAAATTAATATTGATATGCTTAAAGTAATTGTTGAGAGAATTAATTAAATTTAAGTAAAATTATTTGATTATTACCAAGTAATTTATTTATTAAATAATGAGTTAAAGTAATTAAATAACTTGTTATTTATATATTGATTATGTTTCATATTTTACATATAATTGAATATTACGTTCAATTATTTAGTAAATAATTTAAGATGATGTAATTTCATATAATATAAAATTATTTATTTTTTTAATTTGACGAATTGTTATAAAGTCATATATATATATAAATTGTTAAAAAGTTATTTTATTTTAACAAATAACTAAGTTTTATTTATGCATAAATTGTAAGTAATAAATAGTTAAATAATTATATTTTAGTTAATAAACAATAATTAGTTTATTAATGTATAGTAATTAATTTTTTTTATAAGTTGATATTAACAATTACAATATAATTATGATATAAGTTGATTTTTTTATAATTAAAATATAATTATGATTTCATGAATAATTAATACTATTAATATATATTTTATTCCAAATAATACATCATTTATTAATGTTAAATTTCTAAAAATATAAATTTTAAATAAATAATCAATTAAATTAATTACACTCATATTTCAATTATTACAAATAAATATATATACACACATCATTCAACTATAAATATACATACATATAATATATAAAAAAAATCACTTTCACTCTACAATCCCAACAAAAAAACAACTGATTTTACATTTACAGTAAAGTTTGTTTCTCCACATAACATAAAGAAAGAAACAACTCATTTTCAAATTATTTTTCATATTTTCCCAAAATAAAAAGAAACACTTGGCATATTCTCCAAATTTTCTCCAAAAATATTCATTTCCCCAAAATTTTTTCTAGAAAATGATCAAAACATAAAAGAACATGCCCTAGGTTATTTAATTCCACCCACACAAAAAGAGGTATTTATTTATGTGTATTATCCCTTTATAAATGATAAAGAAATGTCATTCCACACTTAAAAGGTCAATGAAGGGCTGCTATGTAGAGCAAAATATGGATGATTTATTTCCACATGTATAGTAATCCCTTATAAATGATAAGGAAATCTAGAAATGTCAATCCACACTACTTATAAGTTGCAAAAAGTAGAACTTGTTTTGTTCCATCTATACCCATTACCATTAACTTATCTTGTCTGTTCAGATGTCTGAAACAGATTCATGAACCTGAGAAGCTCAAGGAGGAACACACACTTAGAAATATCAGCCTAAAATTCAATACTCAGTAGTGCCATTGTTGAATATGTGGAAGTCTTTCTTGAATGTTTGCACCTTGCTTTTTGGCTTTGATTTTCAAAGCAATGAAGATAAAAGTTACATTGTGGGTTCCACAAATGGACTTGCAAAACAATGCATCTAAAGTTAAGTGGAAGGCCATAACAAACTAATCTATGGTCCAACAGGTTTGGTACCTATTGGACCTTAAGCATCAATAAAATGGTGCCATGAAGGTCATTGTACCCATTTTTTAAAAGAATGGAAAAATGTCTTTTTTGCAACAGACTAAAATGTCCCTTTGCTAGGAAAAATTTTAAAAATAAAAAATGTGAGGGCACAAATGTAAGTTTAAGGTCAAAGAAGAGAAAGAAGCCCATTAACAAGCTGCTGAAATATAGAAGCTTTCAAGAAGACTTCAATCTTCTACCTTTTTTAACCAAGAAAGAAGATTAAAGGAAGATGGATTCAAATTATCTCTCAACACTTTCCCAACCAAGAATAGGTGAGTATTTTTTATCCATTTCGTGAAAAATGTGGGTGTGTATACCTTATAGTGTATATTTCTTGAAGAAGTAAGTCTTCCACCATGAGAATGGAGAAAGAAGATTGAAAGAACATCTCTTCAAAATCTCTGCCAACAATTCTCGAAGCAAGAAAAGGTGAGAAATTTGAAAGCATTTTTGTGAAAAATAGTTGAATATTTTTGGTGAAGGCAATGTGGGTGTGCATGCATTGTAGTATATTACTCTTGAATGTGTTTCAGCTAAATATGTTTAACACCCACTAAAATCAACTAATCTTTTGGGAAAGAAGATTTTTTTTTTTTCCAATTAAGCATATTTTTTGTTTTTCTTCCTCTTTTTTGGGGGGTAATGAAGATTTAAGTGAAACGAATTATTGATATTTGTATGAAATGATAAATATAAATTTTTTGCTTATTCGCATATTATCATGGAAAGAGAGGAGAATTATCCCACCCATCTAAAATTGGACAAATAAATACTCAATTTGAAATAGAGCATAATGATACAAGGGCATTGAGATTTTGGCTAGAATACTTTTTTGTATTGAAAAATTAAGTGTAGGGAATTTTAGACATTGTTATGAATTGAAGTGAGTGAGTTTAATATGTTGTGCGTGTGGCTTGGTTCAATAAATGATAATTGCTCAATTTATTAGTTTAGACTATTTGAAATTGATGGTGGTTGTTTTGAATAGTCATTGATGAAGGCTTTTGTGAAACGTACTTGCCATATGAATTTAAAAAAATATGTATTATAGTGTTGGAGGCAACATACAAAGTCGTATGGACTAATGTTTTATATTATTTTCTAAGACCGTATTTGATAAGTGAGATTAGGCTAGATAAGCTATTATAATCTAGGCTAATCTCATATTTGATAAGAGATATTACAAAAGCGGGCCGACCCATTTTTCTTGCCAGCCCGCCATTGTAGCACCTATTAAGATGGATTAGAATTGTGGGTTGGGAGGTGCAATTGGATAATTGCCTCCCCCACTAAAAATTTTCACCTTTTCATATCCTCTTTTTTTTTTTTTTGCTTTAATTCCTAATGTGCCCTCTGAAAAATCAAATCCATGAAGACCCATTTTGGACTCATACATAGTCATCAAAATCGCAAGCCTTTGCCCCTCTTTCTTTTCGTTTTCACTTTGAGCCTTAGTTCCTCTCTCGTTCAATCGATGATCCACTATAGCCCTACAGCATTCAGTAAAAATGTGCAAATTTCATTGCCCAATAGGAAACGCCATGGAGGACCGGCATTTGCTTAGATTTTTTGATTTTTGTTTTATTTTTTCCTTATTTCTCTATCAAATATTAGAATAATCATTCCTTTTTTTGTTTTTCTATCATATTTTCAGTTGGGCATTCATCACAAAACCACTTCGGGGAGCCAGAAGAAGTTGTTCACGTTCAAGGCTAGAAAAACTCCAAGGTATTTGTCTTATTGCTTGAAGCTGTATTTTCACATTTGTAGAAATTGTGATTGTATGTATGGTTGAAGATTGTTGTTGAATGTGAGGGCTGACTACTAACTACTGGTGCTATGGAGGAATTTAAGCTTCTGAGTTGGTACTGGATTGCTCTCAATAAAATTTTATGCTTTTTTTTTTTTTTTTTTGCATTTCATGGAATTATTTATTGTCAATATGTTACATACCATGACTCGTTTCGATTTTTGACAACTCAGAGAAGTGGATTTTTTTTTTCTCTCTGATTTTGCATATGCATCGCACAAATGTCTGTCTATGGTTGCACATACATACTGTACTGTACATGATTTAATAATGTATTGTATGCTGTTTTTGCATTATTTTAGGTGACCATAAATGCTATAACCTGAAGATTTGTTGCTAGAACTAATGTTAGTGTATGGAAAATTTGATTGTTTGTTGTTAGAGCTTATTTGTCTATAGGAAGATTTGTCAAGGAATGTAAATAATGAATAGAGAATAAGGTTGCAAAATGAGCTTCTTATTCCCTGTTCCAAATGTTTTGATTCCTAGTTGTTAACCAACCAAAATATCATAATCCAACCAAAACAACATTAAGAGAGGTTAGCAACAAAAGAAGGACAATTCTGAGTTCAAAAACAAACTCAGAATTAACAGTTCTTCTCCTCTCCCAGTGTTTTCTCACATAGACAACCTCTTCCTTTTTTCTTGTTCATTCTACATTTTGTTAACCTTTGTCTTGGCTAAAGAAAGATCTGAGAATTCATGGCTTGGTATTTTAGGGTGTTGGTTTTGGATCTGTGGCTACAAAATCAGTCGCCAGAGAAAATGCCAACGTTGAAACATGGCCAAGAGACTCTAATAGCAAGAAAGAACAGCATTTCTTTGAGATTCCTATTAGAATTTGGATGGCAAAGTTGATTTCGAACTCTTTCTTAGGGTAAAAATAATTCAAGCTTTATGTTTATGTGTTCATTTAGATTTTGATTGAGAGAATATATAGGTAGGTGTCTAGAAGAGTATTCAAGAGATTTTGAAAATTCAGTGATAAAGAGAGCTGAATCTCACTTCTTCTTCTTTTTTTTTTTAAATTTTTGAGAAAAATGTAATAAAAATGAAGGATCAAAAGAGTTGAATTGATTTCTTTCCAATTTTCATTTTGTAAATCTCTATCTTGACTTGTATACAATCAATCCCTTACTGGTTTTTGCATTGTACGATCTAAGACAGGTTGTTTTTGTTGGTGATTTTTTTTCTGATCAGAAATTTCAAGCTTTATGAGATTTGTCTAAAAGGAATCTTCAAGTATCATAGTGTTAATTTTCTCATTTTGATCCCACAAAGGTGAATTCTTTGAGTGGCTTTCTCCACTTCTATTCTTTTATGGATTATTCTGTGACAGGTTTATTTAAAGCTTCAAGCGCTACTTAGGCACTACTTCTTACGATAAGTGAGTTGGAGAAGGCTTTATATGTGGCACACATCAGTAACTATCTGGCCGAAGATGAGTTCTTGAAGAGATACCTTCCCAACGATCCAACAACCAATGATCTCTTTGAGATTGCCAAGGATGGAGTTCTTATCTAGTGATCATTTTTCGTTACATGCCATGTTTTCATTTACTTAAATATGCTGAGTTTTGCTTGAAATAAATATATTAGAAATGTGTCTATTGGTTGCAGTAAGCTTATTAATGTTGTTGTACCTGGAACAATTGATGAAAGGGCAATAAATACAAAGAGGATGCTCAATCAGTGGGAGAGGAATGAGAATCATATGCTATGTCTTACCTCTACCAAGGCAATTGAATGTACTCTTGTGAATATAAGGACTCAAGATTTTATTGAAGGAAGGGTATGTTGCCCAGTTCTTTTGAAAAGTAAAAGCTATTATGGTTTGTGAGATTGTAATATTTTTATATTCGTTCGACTTTATGGTTGGATTATGACATTGTGACAAGAACTGCAGCATTATGGTTGGATTATGATATCATTGTTAAAAATTACATCATAATTTTTTATTCGATAAGAACGGATAATTTTAAGATAGAATTTTTCCAAAATCGACCATCATTCACCTTGGAATTTTGATTTAGTACCTAATTGAAACTAATATTCAATAGATTCAATACTTGTTGTGGGACTACACTCAAGCATCAATAAAAGGACCTACCAACAGCAACTATTTCATCTAATGCCAATGGTGTACGACAGACACTACAAACCAAAA
Organism: Jacaranda copaia; assembly: GCA_014898725.1. Classification (NCBI taxonomy): domain Eukaryota; kingdom Viridiplantae; phylum Streptophyta; class Magnoliopsida; order Lamiales; family Bignoniaceae; genus Jacaranda; species Jacaranda copaia. The sequence continues at coordinate 492,181 of JACGDI010005451.1, forward strand.
AAGAAAAAAGAAAAAAAAGTGAGATTAAGCAGCTAGAATAAAAAGGAAAATGGAAAAAAACAAACTAAAGAGAAAAAAATCAAGAATAAACTGCTAGAATAAAAAGAAAAATGGAAAACTTCATGAAGGATGCATCTCTTTACTCCATCAAAGGGTAATTTTGCCATTTAAACATCTAATATCACACATCAAATATGCATTAGAGATTAAGGTAGATTATAGTTGCTCCTAAATATAACGTCAATCCTATATATCAAACATGTTAATATATTATTTAATCTCATCTAATCTCTATCTATCCAAATCTTCACTGCTATATACATTCCAAATCAAATGTGCCCTAAGTGTTTAATGTTGCTTGAGATGCAGCATTGCATGAGAAAAATATGAATGAAAGTAATTATTTTGATTCGAAGGGTGAATGTAGCTCAAATCCTTGTAGTGATGCTTATGCTAGTGATAGAGATGGAATTAAGTCTCGGGAAGATATTGATGATAGGGACTCAAAAGATGTATATAAGGAGGTTGTCTGGCAATTGAAATTTTCCATCATGGATGAGGCCGAAAAATTTTATGTTGCATATGCCAACATTGTTGGTTTTCGTATTCCAAAACAGTTTGTCAAAAGTCATAATGGTCACATAAAAAATAGGGAATAGGTTTGTAAGTGAAGGGTATTGTAGGCAACGTGGTGAGAATTTTGCTCGATTTCAAAAACCAAAACTTGATTTTAGGTGAAGATGTAAAGCTAGTTTTCGAGTATCGCATGATCGGCATTCTAATCAATATGTTGTAATAAGATTCAAATCACAATACAATCACTCCTTGGAAGGATGCAGTAGGAAGTATGATGTTGCATTTTTTAATTTAGTTGATATATTATGATGTAAATTATTTATATTGTAAATATCACGGTTTTGATTTATAATTGATGCATGTATTTATTATATGCTGATAAGTCCATATTGTTGATAATGACAGATTGTGGCATTAAACATCATTTATTTAGCATTTTATGGAAATGTTGGTAGGTGGTCCTGGAAAAATGACATTCAACAGAAAAGATGCGTATAATTTTAGTCATACATGCAAAGACAAAAAAGAATTGAAGATGGGATGTGAAAATTTTGTTATCAATGTTGGAGAACATGAAAATTTTGGATTAGGGTCTGATATTGAAAAACACAGTTGATGAGGACGGATCCTTAGTAAACTTTTTTGGCATGATAGAATGTCTAGGACTGAATAGGAATTGTTTAGAAATGTGCAGGCATTTGACATTATTTACAAGACAAATAGATATCGTTTCCCACTTGTCTTATTCTCTTGTGTGATTTTTGTACTTATTCTTTTGCAGCCACTTATCTTATTCTCTAGTGTGATTTTTGTACTTATTCTTTTGCAGACGTCCACCTACTTTCACCAGATTATAGACCTCCCTCCACATCTTCACCTATTTTTCTTTAATTTAGACTTCAAATTGAAGATATATAAGAGTTCGCAGAGAGGAAACTTGAAGTTTTCCATAGATGTACCTGTTGCGATGCTTGAATGATGGCATAGATGCTCAAAGCAGCGACCATAGAACTACTGCATTAGTTATCCCTCTGTCAAGGGCTATATCAGGTATTGTTTCATGCTGCATTTTCTCATGAGTCTTAAGTTTGGACTGTTTCCTTATGCTTCCTTTGTTACTCTAACACTAATGCCATAACCATATCAGTGACTTTCTGGATGTCGCTTGATGGAAACCTATCGGAGCGAGTGCAATATTGCTGAGCATAGTCACCAGAAAATTTGTAAATAGAGCACCATCTTCTGGTTTGCTTTTAACCAGAAGTTGCACTCACTAGAATCTGGTGGAGAAAATTATCACCAGAACTCTTCTGAGGTTATCTTTTGACATGGCCCTAATACTACTAGGTGGCATTTGCATAAAACATGGAATTGAAGTTTAGGTAACAGACAAGAAGACATCTATATGAGACATAACCTAATGACATGAAATCTTGGATAGATAACAGCAGAAGTATATATATATATATATATATATTCATTTGTTTCTGCACCTTCTGGTTACAGGAATTATGATTCACAGCAGAGAATGATAATCAAGAGAGCTGTAAAGTCATTGGACTAGATGAAGAAACATTGTTGCTGCAGTTCTGAAGAATATACAAGCAGTCCTTCATTGATGGCCTATTACGAGGTGATGCAGCAGTGCAGATGACTCCAAGTCGAAAAACTGCAATAATTTGATCCATGTAAATTGTTTCCCTGATCTCAGCATCTAGTGCGTCAATAACAGCACTTGCATCCCTATAACGTAATTGAGCCCATCCTGCTAGATTCATATGATCTCCTTCAGTTACAGCCTCCCGTCCAGTAGTCAGTTCAAGTAGAACCACTCCAAAGCTATAAACATCGCTCTTTGTATTCACTTTTGTTGTGTAGGCATACTCTGTGGTTCAAGTTTTGCAAGTTTTAGCATAATGTATACGAGGAAACGAAATCATGAAATCACGATATCACTTCTAGATGCTTGAATATGTAAAGTACATACCGGGAGCAATGTAGCCAAAAGTTCCAGCTACAGCAGACGCTGTTTCAGTAACTCCATGCCTGGTAAGCAACTTTGCTAGTCCAAAATCTGCTATTTTTGCATTGAATTCTGAGTCCAAGAGTATATTTCTGGATTTAATGTCTCGATGAATGATAGGTGGAGAGCAGTCATGATGCATATAGCATAGTCCTTGTGCTGCTCCAATGGCGATATGCAGCCTCATTGGCCAATCCAACTTTCTTACTAGATTATTACCAGCCCTCTTGTTACTGTGCAGCCACTGGTCAAGGCTTTTATTCTCAAAATATTGGTACACAAGAAGCTTCAATTCCTTGCCTGAAATACAGCACAAAAGCTTTACTATATTGTAATGACGAATATTCCCCAGTGCAAGAACTTCTGCCAGAAACTCCTTCTCGAGCCTGTGGTCTGATTTTCTGGCATTCGATATACTTTTGACAGCAACATGACAACCTGTTTGGTTGATGAAAACTCGGTACACCTTTCCTGACCCTCCATTTCCAATCAGGTTTTCATCTTTCAAACTCAACAAGATCTCAGTTTTATTGAGTTTCAACCTTTGAAACGAAATTATCTTCCACTCTCCTTTGTCTTCCGGAGGAGGACCAGAGGGCCAAATTTTCTTGCATATTGCAGCAATCATCTCATGTTTCTTCTTCATCCAGCATTTTCTTGCGAAGTAGTAGAGTATGGCGAATCCTACAATCCCAGTACCAACTGTTTCCACTATAATTATGACAAAATGCTTCTTGGAATCATCATGCCGAGAATTGCATTTTAGAAATTCTTGAATTCTATAATGGAAGCACAAGCCAGAAGGACAACCTGGTAGACCATGAGTCCTATTGTCAGAACAGAGATTGGAAACATCCAAGCAGTTCTCAGTAAAGTCTTGACTCACAAACTCATAAGGTATTTTTCCTGAGAATCGATTGGAGCAAAGCCTAAGTTTACTCATAGACTTAAAATGAAAAACATATTCTTTGATGTCTCCAGATAGCTGGTTGTCAGACAAATCCAAGGCATTCAATGCAGGTAATTCCCCTAAACTTCTCGGTATTGTGCCATTTAAATGGTTGTGAGTAAGATTCAGCTCTAGTAAACTGAACAAATCCAACTGTTCTGGCAGTGGACCAGACAAGTTGTTATAACCTAGTGACATATAGCACAGTTGATGCATATGGAAAAGTCCTATGGGGATTGTACCACTGAGTTCATTCATGGACAGATCCAACTGTATAAGATTGTACAAATTCCTCATATCATTTGGGATCATTCCATTCAATTGATTATCAGAGAGATCAAGAGACTCTAAACTGTGCGCTTCCATTGCTGTTGATATCTCACCGTACAATCTGTTTCCATGAAGATTTAAAGAATGAAGCCTTTTCATTAAAAAAACCTCACCTGGGATTGTTCCGGAAAGAAAGTTCAATGACAAGTCCAAACTTTCTAGATTCGAGCAGTTGTATAGGCTAACAGGCATATGCCCCGATATGTTATTCATGGATAGGTTGATCAAAAGGAGGCTTTTGAGCTGACATATTGCTGAGGGGATTGTTCCACTTATATCTTTTTCTGATAAATGTAGGCCGGTGACTGCACCAAAAGTGCATTCGACTTCTGGCCAGTCGCATGGGGGCGATGTTGGGTTCCATGACTCAAGTGATGATGGGTTATTCCAATGTTGCTTCAAGCTCAATAGAACTGTCTGTTCAGAAGACAAATCTCTTGTTGAAATTACTCGAAGATAGAGTGGAACTAGTAGGACGAAGAGGAAAATGGGTGCCATGGTTGCAAAAGCAATGACTTGAAACTCAAATCCTTCTGATATACCAAGGTTTGCAAAAGCAATGACTTGAAACTCAAATCCTTCTGATACACCAAGTCAAGTCAATTCACATAGTTGTGTATCTGTGTGTGTTTTTGGCTCTCTCTGTAATTATACTTTGACATTTTGGGTCCATCCTGAACATGATGAACTGGGAGTCAAGGTCAATGAAGGGATTCTATGTAAAGAAAAAATATAGGTTATTTAATTCCACTCACAAATATAGGTTATTTAATTCCACTCACACTTAAAGACCAATGAAGGGCTGTTATGTAGACTAAAATATGGATGATTTAGTTCCACATGTATAGTAGTCCCTCACAAATGACAAGGAAATCTGGAAATGTCACTCCACGCTACTTGCAAAAAGCAGAACTTGTTTTGTTCCATGTGTACCCATTACCATTATATTATCTTGCTGTTCAGATGTCTGAAACAGATTCGTGAATATAAGAATTTTGATCTAAAAATAGTGAACTTATGTGTTTGCAAGATATAATTTCAGCTAAAGGAGGAATACATACACTTGGGAATATCAGCCTAAAATTCAATAGTCAGTAGTGCCATTGTTGAATATGTGGAAGTCTTTCTTTTAATGTTTGCATCTTACTTTGGCTTTGATTTTCAATACAATGAAGAGAAAAGTCAGATTTGAATTCTTTTTCTTTATGTATTTCACATTGTGGGTTCCACCTGTGGACTTGCAAAACATGCAAAACATGGCATCTAAGGTTAATTGAAGGGCCATTACAAACTATCCCTTCAAAGCAAAAAGAATGTCATCCACACATTTTTCAAGGCCACGTTTGATACGATGATTGGCTAATAGCACAGCTTATATTGGTGGATGACGAGTTGAAACATTGAGGGTGATTATCCAATCGCGGCCCCAGGTTTGCTACTGGAATAACCCCCAATAAGTTGAACAGTGTCGGGCCAGAGATTATATGCAGGACGGCCTACAATCCTTATTGTGCATATCAAACGCAATACTAAGTGAGATTAGCGCCTACAATCCTTATACATGCAGCAGAACTATAGATTCTTAATGCATATGACTCCTAGACCATAGCACAATACAATACCTTCTTCACATTCATTACTGACGAAGAGAACTAATTACCAAACAACTGCAACAGCAGAAAAGACTATCTTTTTCTTCTTATTTGATGAAACCACAAAAGCTTCTCCTAATCCTTAACCCGAAATGGATTGTAGGTACTCAGAGCATTACTAAGTCCTGCAATAGAGCCACAGGCAGCGGCCATTGCAACAAGCAAACAGACCGTATTTATGAGCTGAAGGCCGAGCCATCCTCCCGTCCACCTCTTGATTTTGTTCCTAGCAATATACATTTCTATTGGAAAATATACTGTCAAAGGCCAGTACCCTATAGCCCCAAGAAATGCAAGTACGTCGTTGAAGAAGGGCAATGCCAAAGCAACAACCGTTGCAAGAACAACAAACAGACTTCTCCATATCAGTCTGAAAAAGTTAACACCAAACTTGTGATTTTGGATGCCTATGATGTACTCTCCGGTTATAAAGTTTGACTTAGGCCACTTTGTCTTGGCCCATGTTTCAACCAAGCTAAATATGGGCTGTGCAAATACCTATGAAGTGAAAAAATTGAAAATCATGTGAGAAAAACCTTCTTGAAATGGAACAATGGACTATGAGATGAGATCTTGTTGATGGAAAAGATTTTCTCAACCTGATATGCTCCAACTAAGTGCAGCACAATGCAGGCGTTGGCTAGATCCACCAACCAGAACGGCTGGTAGAATCCAAAGCCAGTTAGTAAATTTCCAGGGGCATCGTTCCCGAAGGCAGCATAGCCGAGGCAGCCACACAGCATGTAGAAAATGGTTGTAGTCGAAACTGCAATAACGTTGGCCTTTTTCATCACTTGGTTTTCTGGACGTGTTGCTCTTATTGTATCCTTAAAATGAGGCAAAGAATGCAAGATGAGCAACAGTAATTTTGGAACTAAATAGGTTGGCTTAATCTTTCATATTAGCCAAGTTTAAGAAAAATACAGTTTTGTTCATTTGCATGAATGTGTTTCCTTCACCTGAATTTCAACCAAAATTTGAGAATAAGTGTATGCAAAAGCAATATCACCAAATGCTCTAAACATTCTCCAGGTCTTCTCTGCTGCTGATAAACCCATGCCAACTTCTGCACCTGTAAGGCTGGTTCTTTGTCCTTGCCCTGCTCAGACCACAAACCATCATCAGTTACGAATGGACCGAGATCAATTAGTATGATCTTAGCGGATCCACATAAAGTATAAGGAAAACAGATCACCTGAAACAACTTCTGCAAAGGCAAGCCCAACTCCTATAGACGAATACACAAAAGACATAATAGCTGCAACAATGGAGAGGATGGATAGCTCATGGAAGTTGGGAATTTGAGAGAAAAATATTTCAAGAATTCCCATTCCGATCATGTAAGGATTGTGGGAGGCACCACATCGAGCTTCATGGCCTCTTTCATGAAAGCAATTTGATTTCTGGATCGCACTGAAATATACACAAAACCAACAAACCTCTTATGATTGGCAATATCAACACAATCTCACGATATTCTACATAAGCTTTTTAGCATACTTACGCCATGCTTATCGATGCTGTGATGGTATACCCAATTAGCATACCACATAGGTTGACATATTGGACCGCAGCACAAGTCATATACATCGTTCGACCTGATTAATTCAGACAACATGTGACTTCACAAAAGCTGCAAGAAAAGACCAAACTAATAGTCCTATGGGATAAACATGGCTGGCTGTTTGTTTACCTAGGTTGTCTTTGACGACTTCCTTGTATGTATAGTTCCGTTTGCCTGTAACTGGGGATCGATAACAATCTGCCAGAAGCCCGGAAGTATATGCTGTGATGCCAGGGAAAATTAGAAGAGTTGCCACTCCGGCAATCCATCCGAGCTGTGCCATTCCCCAGGCTAGAGATAGGACTCCAGATCCTATGATGGCTGTAATTATATGTGCACTTGCAGTCCAAAGGTTCCCTAAGTAAGACAACATAAGAAGAGTTCTCTTTCAAGAACATGTGATGACACAAAAAGTACCATGCAAAACCCCATTTATCTCTTTTTTGCTTCTATATGCGCATAACTTTATCTAAACAATTGATGGTGTTGTTTTCTTTGGTCAAGAATTAGAAATATAAAGGGAAGGATCATATATGTGAACTAGAACTAGTTAGCCCATCTTCCCTTTTTTCTCAAATATACATTTGAGAACAAAAAGCTGCATGAATACTCCAATAATAGGGGAAATAAAGCTAACTACTCTTCTTGGGTGACAATTAAGTTTTAAACACAACTTCTCAAGTCCAAAAGTAATTGAACATTCAATAAAAAACAAAAATAATAGAAACCCAAATGGAGAAGAGCAAATTGAGAAATGGGAGTTAAAAAAAAACTCAAATCATTCTCATTTTTCTTAGTATTATTGTTTTAAGTTACCTGTCCTCTTGGGCTTCCCATCATCATCTACTTCTCCATTTTCAAGATTCCTAGTTGCCAAGCCAG
>JACGDI010005451.1:511063-531051 GCA_014898725.1 Jacaranda copaia
ATTGGAACATTTTAGGAAAACAATAATTAAGTCATTGTTTTCTTCTCGGATTGTTATCATAATATCCTTATATTGTAGAATATATGACTGTTTATGAGTTGAATGATCTGTGCCTTAAGGTCTTGTTTGTTTTGCTTGATTATGTGTGATATACATTTAATTAAACCTCTTTTAATATTTATTTTAATTGATAAAAATTCTTAATAAATCTTAAGTTCAACATTATTTATTGTTGCTTTTGGAAAATTGGTCAAGGAGGGTATTGCTTGATTAGGTTTGATAAGAATTATAAAGATATAATAAGGCATATTTTTTATCTTATTTTCAATTAAATCGTGTTCCTAAGAATGGGGAATAATGAAGAAGTTGTGAAAAACTTATTAAAAAGTATAAATGATATAATAGTAAATTTATATATTATATTTTAATTTATTTATATATTAATCATACCATCCAAACATAAAATTAAAATATGCTATCCTAATGGGTTTAAAATGTATCTATTTGCTTATAGATCACTTCTAATCATATCATTCTAAGCAAACAAGCCCTATAAGTCTTTTATTATAATGTGGGAGGTTAAAAGTTTGAATTTGATTAAGTCCCTAACGTACATGCATGTGCTATAAAAAAAATTATGAGCTTATAAAATTTTAGTTAAATTTTGAAAAAAGTTTAACATATCATATTTTTCATATGAATTTAAAATATAGCTCATGTTGTTGAAAAAAATATTTGGTCCTAAAAGCTAACTGAAAAAGTAAGGATTATCCAACGTCATATACAGATATTTCTACTTATTTATTTAACTGGTGTGGGATAAAAATACATGAGCTATATTAGAGCTAACTCAAAAATGTATTTATATTTCTACACTTTATATTTAACCAGTGTATTTAACTCAAAAAGTAAGGATTATGCCCAAAAATAAACATATAAAGTGTAGAATAATATGAAATTAGTTGCCCAACAACACTGGATAACCCAAGATCGGAAATAGGTGGCTCTGATACCATATCAAAGAATTGATCTTGGCCTTAACTGCAACTCCAAAAACTAGCGCAGGAGGAGAGGATTATCCAAAATTATATTACAGATCACAATTTATTTATTTTGGCGTAGTACACTAACGCAATAATATTTTATTTAAATCCACATCATAAATGCAGAAAAAGAAAAAGAAACATACACTTGTGCATCTCATTATGCAATGTATATAGGTTTTTAATGACTAGAGTTACTTAATTTTGTCTAAATACTAATTTCTAATAATTTTAAATTACTTAATTAATTTTGAAAGTTTGTATTAATTGTTTGACATTTAATGCAAATCAATGTCTTGATCTTCTAAATCATTCAATATGGCAAGAAAATCACATGTCTTGGTTTCCAAACAATGCTATAGACTAATTTATATATCTTAATATTTCAAGTCATTCAAAAATTAATGACTTTTAATACATTTATTTTTTTTACTCATTAATTCATTCATCATTCATACAAACTAGAAAAAATTTGAAATAAATAGAATTAACTTGCACAAGTTTAAGATATATTTTAATTAAAATGTTAAATTAGATTACCAAATTAGTTGCAAACATAATATTGTATAGGACACACTTCTCATTTTATTTTTTTCCCCTCTCGTAGCAATAATTATTTTGAAAAATTCGGCATTTTTAATATTATTTTGAAAATATTATATTTTTTAAAAATTTCATACATAATACGAGATTTATATTAGTATTTGCCTGAATCAATATTCAAATACATACATGCATGTATTTATATGTGTATAAAATTGAATAGTCAATTAATTAAATAATATTATTAATGTTCAAAATTGGAATTTCAACGAACTATTGATAAACGTATGCGTCTGAATAAAAAAAAAAAACTATAAATATATATTTTTAAAAAGGCAATAAAAGGCAAAAGCAAAGAAAGTGACTTGACCTGCCATAACAAACCTTGGTCAAAACCTTCACCCAATCAGCGAGTTATAAAATGAATAAGATAATTTGTTCTCTCTTTTCTTTTTATTTAAAAGGCCAACTCTATATGAAAGCTCTCTCTCGGGAAATTGCAGAAAACACAGCCCATTCACTCTTTTTCTACTCACTCCTTTTCACTCTCTCCACATTTCATCGATCTCTGGTACGTTAGAAACGCCATCGTTTCTCTAGCTATTCTGCTTATTTTTTACACTATTTACGGTAATTATAATGCAAGCAGCAGTTACTGTGATTTTCTGTTTGCTCATCTTCTGATTTTTGATGCTGCTACGTGCTTTTTATTGTTAATTCATGTGGTGTTAATTGATTAGTTTCATTTGACTTTTTCTCCTGTTATTTTAACTGGAAAATTGTCGGATGTAACAGTGATTTATCCGGATTCATCTCCGTGGACTAATTCAGTAATAATATGCGTTTACTTGTGCAGTTGCTTCTATTTTTCTTTTTTTTTTTAAATTTTATTTCTCGTAAAATTGTTATGGAAAAGAGAATGTATGTTGATTTTTATGCTTTTTATTGCTTAATTTTGCTTGTGAAGTGAATCATTGTGAAGCTAAGGTTGTTTTACTGGTATTGTATGCGAGATATAGACCTTCAGTATGGATTTTGTCTCCGGACGGCATAAATATGTCTTTCTGGCTGTCTGGTGGAAATTAATTGAAATTTGTGGATTAGTTGATTAATTTGATGTGCTGAAGAGTTTTTTTGCTCAAACTGATTCCAGCATTTCTCTTTTGTGGCTATTGGAAAAATCTTGCAACCTCCTATCAGTTCAGTCTATTAAATTTAGCTGATTAACTTTAAGAAGTATCCCCTAAGTGTGCTAGTTATTTACAAAGCTGTTTGTGTTACATAGTTGTTACTCCTACGTTTATGTCATTTGTGCATTGTGTCCTAACTCCTGACATTGTTATTTTTTCTTTTGTTCCTTTCATTTTTGTGCCCACTGATCGTGCATCAGTCACTTGTAACAGATGGAGCAGGTAAAGATCCTTCACCTTAACTTCTGCACTCATCCGTTTATGCTTCTAACTATTCTGATGTTCCCAAATTATTCATGCAGTATGAAAAAGTTGAGAAGATTGGTGAGGGAACATATGGAGTGGTATATAAGGCTCGTGATCGCACAACTAATGAAACTATTGCTCTGAAGAAAATCCGGCTGGAGCAGGAAGATGAGGGAGTGCCAAGCACAGCTATCAGAGAGATTTCGCTCTTGAAAGAGATGCAACATGGGAATATTGTAAGGTACATTAGAAATCACCATCAACAAGGCTATTTAAAAGTTCCAAGAAGATCAAGAGGTATGATTGTGATGAAGAGAGCCTGAAAGCAGGCTGTTCGGTGCACATTTATGCGCCATTGCCAATCGATAGTGATGGCTCATTAGATTCAATTAATAACAACTAGTTGACTTTATGTGATATTTTGGTTTGAGATGACCTTAGTGAAAGTCACTTGCTTCATTTGTGAACAAGTTCTAATATTCAGGCCATGTACATTGAGCTTTCTCTGATGTTTGGGTCACAGGTTGCAGGATGTGGTGCACAGTGAGAAACGCTTGTACCTGGTATTTGAATATCTGGACTTGGATTTGAAGAAGCATATGGATACTAGTCCAGAACTTTCCCAGGATCCTCGTCTGGTTAAAGTGAGTGACCTCTTTCTGCCTGGTGGAGGTCCAAGAACTGGATGCTGTTGAGATTAGTTTGCAGTCTTAGGGAGGATTCTGGGCAGAGGGATTTATGCCTTTGGAACTTCAACTAGAAATGAACAATTCTATTATATAAGCTCTGAAGAAATGAATTCAAACTCATCTGCTCACAGAGCAATGTTGTCACTGAGTCAATCTTCAATTTTGCAGAAGTTTCTACATCAAATACTACGTGGACTTGCCTATTGTCATTCTCATCGTATCCTTCATCGAGACTTGAAGCCTCAAAACTTGCTGATAGATAGACGAACCAATGCATTAAAACTTGCAGATTTTGGATTGGCCAGAGCATTTGGTATTCCTGTCAGGACATTTACACATGAGGTGAATGCTTTAAGAACTTGATATGATCTTTTTCAGGCTGTTGTACTAACAGATGAACTTCAAATTGTCTGCCTATCTAATATCTTGTTCTGAGGTGGTTTCTGATTTTCTCATGCATCAGAAACCTAACAAAGTAACCATTCCATATGCTTCCATTGTTATTTCTGTTTTCCTGATAGTAACTTATTCTTTTCCAATATTCAAGTTCTAGCTATCCTGTCTTCCTATTATGTGTAAATCAATTATCTTAAAAGCAATCCATGAAAGAAACTTTTGAGTTGGTTAATACATTGTTTCAATTTTCCTTTCCCTCAACCGTCAATATTTTTTGCAGGTTGTAACTCTATGGTACAGGGCTCCAGAAATACTACTTGGATCACACCACTATTCTACTCCTGTGGATGTGTGGTCAGTCGGTTGTATATTTGCTGAGATGGTAAACCAGGGACCATTGTTTCCTGGAGACTCCGAAATTGATGAACTCTTTAAGATTTTCAGGTTATACATCTGACCAAACAGTGGTTCCTTTCTTGCAATCATTAACATTTCCTTCCAAAACTCATTTTCATTTTTTAAAATGTGATTCATAATATTTTTACCTATTTCAATCGCGTCTTATGGAATGAAGAGTCATGGGCACCCCGACGGAAGCTACATGGCCTGGAGTGACATCTTTGCCTGATTTTAAATCAACATTCCCAAAATGGCCCTCCAAGGTGATTTAATCGGTATCTCTATTTTGTGAAACATTTAGGATATACAAGTTTTAATTGCTATCTATATTTTGCAGGAGCTGGCAACTGTGGTTCCAAATCTTGATTCAGCTGGCCTTGACCTTCTTGGCGTAAGTTCATTTCTGTTTGAAGATGCAATAGAAAAATACAAAATGAAAAAAATGCTTCAGCAAGGTAGCTGGTGTTTGCTTTAAGAGTAACTTATATGCTATCACTGAAAAGTTTCTTGTCGGATTTTCATCTAAAGGTGGCAAACATAACAAAGAATTCTCATCCTGAATAAGTTAGATTCTCATTGAGTTACAAGGACAATAATAATCTTGAAATTGTATGTTCTCAGTGTAGTATAACTCCAAATGCATATTATATTTCCTCGAGTACTCCTTTGAACTCCTTCAGTTTCTGCCCCAAATTCTTTTCGAATTAGTGTTTCCTGCTTGGATTTTTGGCTGGGTTGAAAATCTGTCAAAAATAATCTATTGAAAGCTGGGATTTTGAATCCTATCACTTTGATTCTGTTAGTTGACTGTCGGACAATTTTCTGCAAGTCTGACACTTTTTCAATGTTTTCAACTGAAGAAAGGTCTGATGTTCAGCTGACTGGTTTACTGTTTCACTCTTACAGAAAATGCTCCGCTTGGATCCCAGCAAAAGAATTACTGCCAGAAGTGCTCTTGAGCATGAGTACTTTAAGGATATCGAGTTTGTCCCCTGATTTGGTGTCTCCTCATCCTGGTGCCAATGTATATTGGTATGTGGCATCTGTGGGGTTTAATGTGTGAGATGCAGGTGATGTTATCTCCCTGTTTTTGTCTCCTTGGGTATCGAAGTGGTTCTAGGCACAGCAACTCTGGATTTCACAGTTGCTGGTTTCTTCACTTGCTCTTATATGCTCTTCTGGTGTGATTGTGTCAATTATTTTCCATTTAATTTTTCTCAGCTTCGTTATAACATCATGCTGATGTAAGACATGTTAAACTTTTGTTCCCTTTAATAGATTAATGTGGTGTGCCATTAGTTGTTCAAATGTTGCCTCTTACATTGTCTGGGATCAAGAGACCATTACTTCTGCCGGATTTCAAAAGGTATTTGGTAATGATTTTTTATTTTTAACAAAAATTCTGTGTCCCTTGGACAATTGCTGGTTTCAAAACTTCAGTTATCATCTATACTAATATGAAAAAATAGTTGTGGGAACCTGTCTCTGTCTGATCAAACTCTGATGCTTAAATTTCTCTAGGTGTAATATAATTGCTCCGTGAAAGTTATCTGGACTTGTATAGATTTCTATTATCAAGATAGCAAAGCTTGCGATTTTGTTTTGATAGTAAGTCAGAGATATTTGATGCATTTGATTGTATGTTTCACACAGTTCGAACGTGCAATTATGCACTCACAGGCCAAGAGTGATTTTTCGACACCCAGACACTTTTTTTTCTTTAGCTTCTTTCAAAGAAAGGGGTGCATCAGAATAAAGAGAGATAATTAGGACAGATATGATATGGAACGATATGCATGAGAGAGGGTTGTTGAATTAGTTTTGCTTTCAATACTTTTCCTTCCTTTTTCCATGTGGTTCACTTCTACTTTTCCTCAAAGTAATATGATGGTTAACAAGTCTTTACATGAAAGCGAAGAGCCTTGGGCCTACATTCTTTGACAATGTAGGGGACCCTTCAGCCCGTTTAGAAATTTATGTACTATGAAATTTCTTCAGCCCAACAGGCCATGCTTTTATATATCCATTTTAAGAGGGCTTTTAGAGACCGACTATAGGCCCTTTTACTAAATTGTGATGGTTATTTAAGTTCTAAGAACAACTTCGGAGATAGAAATTGAACTAATAAAAGAAGGCATGAAATTGACCACTTGTATCCATTGTGCATTGAGTCTAAATTTATTCGATTCTATAAACAATTACATGCACTTATTTGTCATCATTATCCCTAGCTCCTTGCTCGCTTAAGTTGGCGAATTAACGAGCTTGTCTTGCTAGCTGAAATTATGTCAAGAAAAGAATAATTAGTTTCTAACAAGATGCACGTATACACGTACACATGCACATGCAAAATGAGATACCTGAAAATAACTCTCAAGCTTCCTTTTTAGGGCTGCATGCTCTTGTTTTACTTCTTGGAATGTCCTTAAGCATCTGCAATGGTTTGGAAATGTTATAAATCTAGTGCTATCGATTACAGAAACTTAAATCAAAAGGGATGTGCTACATATATATACACGAATGTGACATTAAAATATAGTAGAAACTAGAATATGACAACTAAAATACATACAATATAGAATCAGAAAAGTACCCTTCAAAGTTCCCAACTTTGCAGTATTCTTGAAATTGTGTGCATTCTTTCTTGACTTTTTTGGCGCCAATGCTGCAAATGCAGGGGCAAGATGGTCAGATAAATACCAACAAATATCTAAATAATTATTACTTTCAAAAACTATGGTTAGTGAAAATAAGAAGGCAATTTTCTTCATGCGTGCGGAAGCTATGCATGACCAATTATTAATTGGTGTCTGAGTTTTTTACTTTGACTTTTTAAAAAAAAAAAAAGGTTAAATTTTATCATAAATAGGATAAAACTCTAAAACATATATTTCCACAATCGTGAGTCCAGGTAATACTTGTAACCAACTTCTTGGGCTTTTCGAGTAAACTAAAGGGTATTGTTAAATTAAAAGAAAAGGCAAACTGATAAAATTTGAAAAATACGAGAAGAGAATATCAGCAAATACTTTGCCATGATTTTTCTTTTTTCTTTTTTTAAGGTTTTTTCCATTTCACGAGGATTTTCAGGCGTCTTTTTCCTTTTCTCCTCATATTCCTCTAAGCGGGAATTGTGGATATGTTGCAAATTACAATTTGTTTGGCAATACTCCAACACGAGAGTGCATATTGAAATGGGCTGCAGCCTGCGTGGATCTCTTATGATACCGATTTTGGGTACATAAATTCCCGACAATTACGAAAGTGCCCAGAAAGTTGGGCTGTCACATTCTGGAATCAATTCCTTTTTTCAGTAATACAGTATTTTACCTTGAGCTGCTCCCCTTGAACTGGTGCATAATATTATCCAGTTTTTCAAAGTCAAAAGGGCTATTATCCCTGGATTCAATAATTAAATATAAAAAGAAAAAAAAAATCAGAAGAAAATTCAGTTAAAATAAACCATCTTGATAATCACAATTGAGAAACTCACAGTGTCAGTTCTATGTTTCGAATAAGTCGAGCTGAATCAGTGTAAAATAGTTTGACCACCTCTTCCACAAAATTAGGGTTAGCTTCATCTTGCAAATCTTCCAATTGAATGAACTGTTCATCAAGATATCCCTGAAACACAAGCATCATAAGATCAGTTAGACAAAAATAAGTTAATTTTGAGAAACTAAATGCATATTAAAAAAGTAAAAACTATATTATAAGTCTTTGTGTTATAGTAGAAATTGGAGATAGCATTTGAGTGGCATTGATCATATAAATATCAGCTCCTTTCAAAGACTAATCATCTGTGAGGTGAAATTTAGACAATGCAGCTGCATTTCTCCAAGAATGCGATGCATGTGGTTGTCCTTCAGCTTTTTGGCATATTGAATAACAATTGAAGAATTAGAATAGAAAAGTTTAATCGAGGAAATAAATTTAAACTATCTAAAAGAACATCATTTGCACAATAAATTCATAATATTTTCAAAAATTGGTGCCACAAAAAATGTTAACTAAATTTCACTGAGGAAAATACTTTGGCTGGGGTATGGGAGAGATTTAACCTGATCAAACAGGGCTTTCCTGGTGTAGGCAGCCAGGCGCTGGACTTGATTTCCCTCCATTTTATACAATTAATGAGAAATAGTTAAAGAAAGTGAAAAAAAAGTGGGGTTTCTATATGGAAAAAAGCCTGAGGCTGCATATGATATATATAGGAGGGAATATAAGAATAAGACACTGTGTAATAGGGGAAAACGATTAAACAAAGGTCCCCCATTCCCACGTGTATAGTTTGTGTATTGTGTTTTCTCGTGTAAACTCTTGATTTCAAAAGTTTTTGACATTTTGTACATTGTTTCATCTTGTTATCCACTGCACAGGAGAAAAGCTGAAATTTTAGATATTCGCGAATAAGGTAAAACATAACAAAACTATGGATCATACAATATGGTTGGTATTATTTTGAATACTACTAGATTTAACATGTTCAACAAGTACAACTTTAACATGTTCAGCAAAATATGCCTTTCAATTTTTAATCGGAAATAACAAACACAATGACTTAGTTTAGTGGAAGAGCTAACTCAACAGTAAACAAATGGAGAGAATAATTTCGACAATACCTTAATTTTTTTGATAGATCAACATTTTATTTTTTGCTATTTCAATAAAAATCTTTATATCCCAACAAATATTGATAAAAAATTTTTAATTACCATATCTACATATATATATATATATATTCGAGTATCTCAATCATTATCTGTGGTATACCATCAACATGTTAAGAAGAAAATAGACAATTTAGCCTAAGAGTATCTCCCAATGTCTCATAAATATCTATTTGGCCCTCTCTAAGATAGACTCAGAACATATAAATGAAAAACTTGGAGAGACAATTCTATCCTCGTATAGTAACAAAAAAAGAAAGAAAGAAAAACCCACCATATTCTTGCAATTGGGACTCTGATACGTGTCCTTCTAAAGATAGTGATTGGAATTCAACTTTGGCTCTCGAATTTAAAGAATCTATCATTTCAATTCAGTGGTCCCTCCACCCCAATCACTGCACCCCCACCCCACAAAAAAGGAGAAGAGACAAACCATGCACAATACACCAAACATGCACGCATGAGCACCAATTCCCTTGTGAAATACAAACACAACTGCTGAAATGAAAAGGGAGGATTTATAAATGAACTCTAAAATTTTGAGGTTTGTAAAAACATAATTGTTAATTTAAAGTTTATTTCATTTATCTATTACATGATATTTAACTCATAAATTAATTTTTGAGATTGATGCTTGTTTGATAGAAACAAGTTAATTTCAAAATTCTAAAATTACAAAATAATTACTATAGTATTGCTGAGTTCAATTGCCATAAAAACCATTCTAGTTATTTCTGTTGATTCTTGCAGGTTCCAAACATGACACAAAAATATGGAGATGGAAGATAACCAATCAAGAAATGGTGGTGCTGGCAAGGAAGAAGGTCAGAGGAGGGGAGGAGACACTTTAAAAAGACTAAAAGAACAAAAAACAAAGACTTGAAATTGCCCATATTCATACTATGGTACAGGGAGTTCTTATCCTCAGAATACTTTTCTGACTTGATAATTTGGGTACCACTTTTAGTTGATGTAACTTCTGCCAGCAAATAGGTTACTTTGTGTGACATTTCCAAAGAATCAATGAAATAACAAGTCCACAAGGTTAAAATCTCCTCTCTCTCTCTCTCCCACACCCGCACCCACACCCACACCCTTTCTGCTTTCTGTTTCACCAACCTTGGTTTCCCTATTTCCGAAATTGGATACATGAAAATGGATAGAGATGATGTCCCTATACACTCACTTTGGCTGTAGAGACTAGTCACTAGGCAATAAAACTTATAAATCCACCAAAATGCTACATGCTTGGAAATGATAATTCATTTATAATTGCCAATTAACTAGCATACATGTTCAACATTTAATTATTCCAGTAGCACTATACTGGTATACACATGCACTTACATTTCATGTATTTGACTGGAGATAAGTCAACCCTTTTTCTATTGTTATGCATTGGGCACATTCCTTGCACACTTGCTCCCATGCCAAGGACAAGAAATTCGTGAGGTCTTTCGTGCCCTAAAGCTGAGGCACCCAATCTGCCACGCTATACCCTAATCAATAAATGGACATAGTCCAAGTTGTTCATGATATTAAGTCCTCCAAAAAGATTCCAAATTTGACTCCTGCAGCATAGATATTTCTATGCAACTAATGCTATTAAATATTGTGAAGAACAACTAAAAACAAATGAAATGCACCAGATAAAACTGCCCAACAACAATTCAAAACTCAAACACATAAAGAAGTAATTTATTTCCAAATTCATATAGCTAAAACAATGATAATAAAGCAACTTAGTTTCATTGACAAATTTCTTGTAGAGAATAAATTAATAAAATGGGGAATCCAGGAAACATAGATGAATTGACTAGAGGAGAAAAAAGAAGGAAAAATCTGACCAATGATTAAAAGAGTGCGTCTCTCCTTTAGATAAGCAAACTGCAATCCCTATCATAAGTCTCCATCATTGTAGCAATTCCACCAGAATGTGCAAAGTGAAAGCAGAGTTGAGACAAACTGCAAACTTTATTCCATAGCCACCCACCTCTGCGAGAAGAGATGTTTCATAAACTCTTGACTGGCACTCATCACTATCTCTCTCCAATAGTTTATGCGGATGTTTGGTTGCATAACCAGCTTTGTGAAAGAAACAAAAGGTTAGGGCATCCAGTTAAATGGCATAAGAATGTGATTTGAGTTGATTACTTTACTGAAACAGACGGATTCTCTTTTTCCTAAGTCTCTATCTTCTATGTTGATAAGGAACCCACGGTGGACAATGGACGTGATAATCCTCACAAATGTTTTGCTTCATTCCAAAGTAAATTTGGCAAAGGATTCCTTCACATGCAATAAGTTTTCAAGCTTTTGACCAGAAACTGCCAGAGATGATTTTTCATTCTAGCCATGACCACGTTTCAGCAATTCCTTCGCCCAACCCAAACATCCCTTTCTCTTGAGTCTAAACTCATAAAAGAAACTAAGATTGCACTTGGATCCAGCAAAATTAGACTTCGGATTTTATATGTAAACTAAATGACAAGACTTGAAGTCCATATACTTACAAAGGCCCTGTCAGATGGTAGGGGATCGTATCACATCCACAAAGAAATAAATTGAAAAAAAAAAAAAAGTGATATCAGCTATGTAAATAATCTTATTAAAACCAAACCAACCCCAGCTTAAAAGCACCCACGTAAAAGGAAAAAAGAACTAATAATATCTTATCTTAATAATACTTAATCTCGAACTTGAAGAGACTATTGATCTCCCTTACCCCACCATCTTCATCTTCATCCATAGTTTGAAGTGCCTTTTCACGATAAACATCTATAAATGCGTATGACATATTAATAATCAACGTGGCAGGATAGAAAGGCAAACGCAGATCACTAATAAGGCAGAACTTAGCTAGATTCAAAACAAAGGGGAAAAATACTGTTTACATGTACTTGATAATTCATCACATCCTTCGATCCACTAAACCTAAATGATCGAACAAAGCGCGGAATTAGACATCGAATTCGTGGTACCTATCCAGCAACAACAGACATTAGGCAGCATTACATTTTCCACGGATTCTCGTAATACGGGACGATTTAGTATTAGAAAGAATGCGCTGAATGAAATCGTAAAAACAGTAGATGGATAACGTACATTGGGGAGATGGAGGAAGGAGCAGTCTTGGACAGGATCAGAGAATGAGTAGAGCGCGCGCCATTGCTGCTACTGATACGCAGTCGTTTCTAACTGGATCGGCGACGGAAGATGTGTTATCATTAGTTATTGATGACATTGATTAAATCGTGATGTCATAATTATATTTAATATTATATAAATATAAAAAATTATAAATATTTATATAAATAAAAAAAATAAAAATTATTTAGTATTTTAAATTTTTTTTAAAATTTTATTCTATAATAATATTTATATATTAATTTAAAATGTCTAACTCATAAAATAAGACTTGTTAAGAAATATTCTAATAAAATTCATTATAACTTATAAAAATAATAAATGTCAACTTAAATAATATAAAAATTTTAAATTTGAATAAAAATAAATATTATAATAAATAACAAAGTCACAATATATAATTTTTCAATTGTCATTCGTATTCTCGTCAAGTCTTCGTCAAATGAACAATATTCATAATATCATCACCATCACTTGGACCAGTTCCAAAGCCACTATACTTTGCATGAGAAGATAGAAGGGGAAAAAAAAGATTGAAAATGAAAAATAACATTAAAGTCTGAGCTTCCGTAGTTGTTGTGTCTTTGCTTGGCTACGCTACTTGCCTTCTATTGGAGTGTTGGTAAGTTAGCTTTAGGGTTTTTACTTTTTAGCTTTTATCTAAAAAAAATTATTTTTTTTTTTAAATTAGTTTATTGGTTGAACCTATTTTATAACAAACTAGTTTTATATATCAAATCAAACTAAGACTCAATTCTCGATTGAACCAATGGACCGTCCAATCCAATCCAATTTTTCAATCATTGATTTGATCACAGTGATCTGAGATAATAATATGATTTTGAAAACAAACCTAGATCCAAATTGCTCGCTGATCTAGTGCTTTAATCATTCGTATTTTGTGGTATTTGTGTTTGTCCCCTACTTTTTGATCCAATTGCAAAACTATTCAAGTAATTTTAATTTTTTTTAATATTATCTCTTACTATGAAGCAATTTTTAACTATAAAATATGAATTTGATCGCAATATTACTTATCTAACTTTTAATTTTGATAGAAAATCAAATCCATTTCAATTTTTAAATCTAAATTAAATAAAGTTCCTTTTCATATTTTTTAACGCCGTTAATATCATTTTATCTCTTCATTGTCTCCCATCTCCTTTTTTAGGGTGTCTTTTAATTTTATCAGGAAAACTGTATTATGAGTTTTTCTATTTTAATTGATATTTTATCGTCTTATCTAAATTTTGTTTTTAAAATCTTATGTTTTAACTGAAGAGTACTCGTTTCATTTTATCTGCATAGGACACAAAAAAATTCCTTCTCACCTTTCTCTTTTATGATAAAGAAGGAAACTATGGCCAATAATGCAAACTTAAGATTGTTGGATTGAGTTGAGTTGCCTCAACAAAATTATAAAGAAGTAGAAAACCCATAGGAAAATTAAATTACCAAATTTTACTCTTTTTTTTTTTTTTGGTAATAAAGTGTAGTTAGCAAAACACGCTATCAATATTTATAATTATTATTACAACAACAACAACAATTATAAATGTAAATCATTCCACCTAAAATAGAAATTACTGGGAAGAAGAAGAAGAAGAAGAAACTACTGCTACAAATCCGCCCATGAAATTCCAATAATACCCCCATCCAATATCAATCTAAATCTTCTTCTAAACCAAAACTTTAGAGCTACGCCCATTGCCCTTTACAAGTTCTTTTTCTTTTTCTTTTTCCCTTTTTTTTTGGGTGGGGGGGCGGGGGGCGCTGTTGTCCAAAGCCACCGTCAATAAGAGGGGAAGATAAAGAGATTATCTCTATTAGCGGTAGTTGCGGTAGACTGGAGTGTACATGCAGCTCTCGGCATACTTGACAAGATCTTTAGGACGTGGGAGGCGGGACGCCAAACCTGCAAGAAGGGCATAAAAGTCATTTCATCATCTCGACACTTACCATAGTATTCAGAGCATTTTATAAGTACAATGTAAATGAGATGAGAGGATTCACAAACAATTCGTACTCGACTCGATGAAAATTCATACGAACTCGATCTTTTTTGAGTTCGAGTCGAGCTCAATAATAATCAACTCGAAAAACTTGCGAGTTGTAACAAATTTTTTTATTATGTATTATGCATATAGTTACAGCATAAAAACATATGATAAGGTTCATAAGGATGAGTAAATAATAATAATAATTCATTATTTTAGAAAAATAAAAAAAAATTTAAAATTTTTTATAATTATAAATTTTATTTTGAGTTAACATAAACTCGAGCTAATCTAAACCAATACGAACTCGAGCTCATCCGAACTTATATGAATTGAACTTTTCTGCTTCCCTACGACGGTCTTTGTCTATTCAATATTTAGGCGAGTTCGAACTCATGAATTAATAATAGATAAACCATGCACGAGCCTGCCAGATTTGAGCTCAACTCGGCTCATTTATACCTCTACTTATAAGATGCCATAGAGCCATTGTTAAGTTTTTCCAAAAAGAAAGATTTTAACTTATTTTTAACATGTTAACGAGCTCCTTTAATATTATAAAATTTTATTTAATTCAAATATTTCAATAATTTATTTTAAAATTAAGATTTTAAACTCCATAAACAGCATAAATTTTTTTTTTAAATAAATTTAGCCAAACGCCCTCTTACCAAGTTCATACGCCTTAGCAGCCACACTAGCCGCAATATGTGCTGATATCCTTCTAATATTAGTAAATGGAGGATAGATCAGCCCTTTAGCATAGTTCTCCTCTGTAGCTTGAGCTGCCAAAGCTTCAGCTGTATTTGAGTTAACAAGCAGAAGTCAAAAGTTTGAAAAATCTAAGATACAAACACAGCCTTAACAACTAAGTTCTATTTGTCTACTTACATGCCGCCAAAAGCAGATCATCGTGCACACGAACTGTACCGGACATGATCAGTCCTAGACCGAATCCAGGGAATATGTAGGCATTGTTTGCCTGTTAAGATATACATACGTGTCCATATTTAGAGATCTAGGACAGAGGAAGAAGCAGTTTAAGAGTAGTTTCTACAGGTGAACCTGGCCGGGGACGTGTACTTTCCCGTTGAACTCAACAGGATGAAACGGGCTTCCGCTAGCAAAGATCGCTCGTCCCTGCAAGATATGGCAGAAATTTCTGGGATGAACTCTGGAAAGAGTAAGAGTATGAAAGCTTAAGAAGTATGAGGGGAGAAAATGAAGGCTATTTACCTCAGTCCATTGATAAGCTTCTTCTGCAGTGCATTCTGATTGTGAGGTTGGGTTTGATAAAGCAAGAATGAGAGGTTTCTGAAAGAATTAGCATGTTATTAGATTTTTCAGCATGAATATCTATGTCCCCGATATTCAAAAGTAATCCCCTGACACTCCATGATCCTCGTCTTTTTTAGCAGGTCGATCAGGTCGACAACAGCGGGTGATCTTGAGCATCGATATGAGATACATGGCAGGATCTTTAGACTAAGGCATGATAGAACAAGCCATATATGATCCCAGTTAAAACAAGACATGTGTATACAGTCATATATGTATTTTCAATCTTGATGTATTTATCTCCTTTTTATTTGTTAATTTAAACTTCAAAGTGTTTTTCATTAGAATCTTCAACAACTTAACTTATCTTGTTTTGATTTTTGGTTCACACTCAATTTCTTCAATTCGGCGGTTTGATCCACGTTTTTCATTTATGAAGATTGATGAGATTTATCCATTTAGTAGCACCTTAGGATCCACTACCTGCCTACCCGATGGAGTTTCAGTGACAGAACCTTCAACCCAATAGATGATATAAATAAACTAATCTAGGCAAAATCACAGAGAGAGAGAGAGAGAGAGAGAGAGAGAGAGAGAACCTCATTGATGGATGCCATGGCCTCAACAACTTCTTTCGTAAATGTCCTTCCAACACCAGAAGTTCCCACTAGAACTGTTGGTTTTATGGTCTGAAATTGATAGTAACTTTTATTATCAAAACAAAGTACATTCCAAGATCATGTTAACTCATATGAAACTCAATTTAACACAAATTTTCTACCTTAACTGCATCCAACAATTCATTGATTGGTTCGTGTTCATGAGCCCAAGGCACTTTGAAATGCTGAAGAGATTCTTTACGCGAACCGACAATAAGCCCCTGTTGTGTAATTACAGAGACATTTATGATCTTTAAAAAGATTATGTAATAACAGGAAAATGCAGCCAATGTTGCCAGAAAAAAGAGCACAAATCTATACCTTAGAGTCCACAAGCCAAATTTTCTTCCTGGTTTCTTCAACTGGAGCATTTGTCTGCAAATGCAAGAATCTAAAGTTGATGAAGAAGCTTCAGCAAGCAAAACCAACAGAGAGAGTAAATGGTAGAAGAATTTTCTTACTTCTTTAGATATCTTAAGAGCAATAAGTTCAGCTATACCAGTCCCAGCCTTCCAGAAGCCAAGAACAGAAGTGAGATCAGAAGAAGAAGCTAAAATAACAGAAACATTAGATTAAAGAAGATTCAAGCTAACCTCTCCAGCACCCAGGAATAAGAAAGTATGATCAGCTAAAGTTCCACCAATTAATTTCAAAGCCGAAACGACTCCAGCAAGAACCACAGAGGCTGTTCCCTGAGATGACAGAAACGATTATGAAGTTCTTTCTAAGGTGGGAATAACTTTTGATTCAAACAAAAGATTTTGGGACCATTTCTTTAACCTGGATATCATCATTGAACACGAGATGAGTTGTGCGGTATTTGGCAAGTAGATCAAATGCATTGTGGTTTGCAAAGTCTTCAAACTGAGACAACATGAGAATTTTGGGTCAAATAAGGGTCCATCCAAGTGCAGACATATTAATCTTAAGTTCTGGATAACTAAACTACACCTGTATTAACACCTTCTCACCATAGTTTTGTTTAACTGCAGACATGAACTCTCCTAGAAGCTCAGCATATTCCTATTTTAGGCAAACTGGAAGATTAAAAAACCTCAAGAATGCAGACAAAAAAGAAATATCACTTTAAGATATCTGCAGTTTTAATTGGTGCTTTCAAAACTGGCCGTGAGATAAAGGGAAATAATGAGACCTGCCCAGTTGCTCTTTTTTGCCTCAGACCAATGTAGAATTCATCCTCCAGCAACTTCGTATTATTTGTGCCAACATCAATCGTTATAGGCAGGCACTGTTAGAGTACCACGGAGAAAGTTACTAAAAATGCAGAAAATTAGAACTGCTAACAGAAAATCAAGTTACAGTTATGCTTACAGCTGATGGACGAACTCCACCAAGAGCTGTATAAAGAGAGAGTTTTCCTACAGGAATCCCCATACCCTGCAGTAGTTTCAAAGAATTTTGGTTATATGTGGTAATCATTCAATAGAAAAGACCCATATATCTCTCTTTTCTGCAAGCACACACACAGGAAAACAAAGAGAAAGAGACCTAGTCCTCGGGATCTATATGGATATACCACTCAAGAATGTATAGGGAATCAATCATATGTACCTGGCAGCCAAGATCTCCAAGCCCCAAAATGCGTTCACCATCCGTTACTACAATAACTTGAATAGATTTTTCAGGCCAGTTTTTCAAGACTTCAAGGATCTTTCCCCTGGAAAAGTTACATTATTTAGATCAGATAAAGAAGTTAGAGAAAAATGGGTCGTGTTTCATAGGGAAACAATAACTGGAAAGGAAGGAAGTGGAAGTACTTCTCTTTTAAGCTGATGAAAAGGCCTTGAGGACGCCTGAAAATGCTACCATATTTCTGGCAGGCCTCACCCACAGTAGGAGTATACACTACAGGAAGAAGTTCCTCAACATTATCAATAAGTAGCTTGTAAAATAACTTCTCATTTCTCTCCTGCATGTTTGAGAAACAAAATGAACATAGGACATGTGGTGAGAATCAACAGATACCATTCAATACTATTATTTATAACGAATATGATGGAAATTGTAGGGGGGGAAAGGCAAAGAGTTTCTTTTCTTTCCAAAATTATAGTGGGAATGACTAAAGTTGGCAGCTTTACCTGGAGATCCATCATTGCCATATATCTATGAAGTGGCACTGTATATTGACGTAGATTGTGCATCAACCGCTTCTCCTATGGTCCAACAAAGAGAGGTGATAAGAGCAGTCCATACCGAAGAAAAGCGATAGGTTATAAAGTTTTAAATAGTGCAAGGTCCATCATGTTTCACCTGAAGCTCTTGAGAAAGAACTACTGGAGGCAGAAGGCCTGTTAAGTAATGTGCATCTCTTTCTTTTTCAGTGAAAGCAAGCCCTTTGTTGTGGTGTGGATCACGCAACAAAGTATACCCACTGAACACAAACAAAAGGAATAGAAATCTATAAGAAGCATTTTACTTGGAAATGTTAAGGCAGATCAGTTTCATGCATATATTTATATACTTGCATTCGGAAGAGAGAATATTATCGAGACATCACATGTATTCAAAAATTCAGAAGAAAATGAAGACAAAACATGATTCTTGCACTAAAAAATAAGCCATAACATTACTAGAAATCAGATACTGTCAGTTATAATCTATATCACCAAAACTACTCGCAACTATGCCTTGAATTGAGCAGAATCATCACAAGATTATAACTCATGTTATTAATTCAATGGTGAAATCTCAAAATTGTAATGAATATTGACTATGATGATAATTGTGAAGAGATCAATTAGGACAGAAAAACGTCTCACAAACAAGAGAAACTGGAACATGATTTACATTCATAGCTTGCAAAAAACTGATTCATGCAAAAGATTCAAGACATTATTACTTAATCAAAATCGACACAATAAACAGAATCCAAATCACCAGTTCATTTCACAAAAATCAAATGATTGAGAATTTATCCATCATTCAGAAAAGTATCATCACATTATTCAGAAGTAAATCAGAAAATTCAAGAATGTATTGTGATCAAGATCAACATTGTTGTCAAAATTTGTTAGTAGTTGAGACTATTAGAAATCTTTAGATCACCTAGCAACAGAAACAGTCCATGGGGTGATAAGCTGATTCTCAGAGGCTCTATCCTCACCATACACATCCTCAACACCACCACCAACACCAGCTTTATCCTCTAAGTCAAGAACTGATTCACCACCATTCAACTCCTTGAATGTACTCTCCATCACCACTCTTTATCTTTTTGTTCAACCCCAATACTCCAAGTACTTGTCTCTGCCAATGAAACAAACTGAAAACAGAAACAAAAGAAAACAAAAATAAATAACAACAGCCCACAAAACAAAAAACTCTGGAAAACACAATTTCTTGCTTCCTCTTTTTTCCCTTTTTTACTTTAAATAACTCAAACAAAACACTACACAACAATACCCCCACACAACAAAAACAATTCCACTTTTTTTTCTTGCTTTTCTTGGTTTATTTATTTCTCAAGAAAACTCAAACGACCCACCTTTTATAGCCAAGAAACTATCAGTATTCACCAAAAATCTTCGACAAAAAATGAACTTTTTCTATATGTGAAACAGTAAGTAAATAAATGAGAGGGGTGTGAAGTGTACCCGAATACCACTAGCCCGTTTGAATAGAAACATAATGAAAGCTACACGTGGAGAAAGGAAATGTATATATGGAAAAGCAGTACGTTTCTCCCCGCGCATGTAGATAGAGAAAATCCG
>JACGDI010005451.1:531151-544888 GCA_014898725.1 Jacaranda copaia
TTTTGAATATATTTTGAATAATGAGATTAGAAACTGTAATTGTTTATTTATTTGTGTTTTAAAAATTTAAAAATATTTTGACAACTTACAAACAAACAATCCCAGAGTTCTTGATATTGTCTCTCAATTTATTTTATTTATTTATTTTACTTTTAAAATTTTATAATGCTTTGTGTTTGGGTTTCAAATTGCCCAGTAATCTACAATTGCGTGACACATAAATAAATTTTTGTATAATCATTTATTTTGTTGTGCTAAATAATGTTAATTAAAATTTTCATTTATCCAATTCTTTGTTGTGTCTTTTTCTTTTTAATTTATATGTATATGTTCATCAATAGTTTGTTATATAGTATTTGATCAAGTTGGAGTTATGTCATATATTTTCTCTTCTTATTATATAATAATATTTTAATTGATAAATAAAAAACACTTTTAAACAAATTTAAAATGCTGAAGTATCATTGCAATGGATTTTTTGGATTAATTTATAATTTTTTAAATTGTATCCATATTATGATGATGGAGTTAAATAATGCATTTAAATGATAAAATGCCAATAAATTATTATGATATTGTGATTACGAGATTGAGGGTTTTAGAATGGAGAAATAAAATATTCAGAAAATCAAAATGCAATATTTTATGGGTCGTAAAATCAATTGATTTCAAAATTATTTTATGGGTTGTAAAATCAATTAATTTCAAATATTCAAAAATCATTTTATGGGTTGTAAAATCAATTAATTTCAAATATTCAAAAATCAATTGATTTTCTGGCCAACAGTTGCTCCTTTGATGGTTTTGTTATAAGGTTTTGACGAGGATAGTGTTCCTCTTTTAATTATTATGTTTCCTTTTTTTTTTTATTACCAATTATGTCACGTGTGTTCCTACATGCATATTAATTTATCATGTTATTGATACTAAATTATATTAATAAATAAGGTACTTAATTTTTTATATTATACAATAGCAATAACATAATTTTAACAGAAAACACATCAATAGCATACAATAGTAATTATTCATTAATATAAACTCATATTTAGCAAATTATTTCTACATCAAAAGTTTAAAATTATTCAATATATCTACCCATACATTCTATAATTTTTGTTATTATGTTTTCACTATATTATTTGTGTTTTTAATGTTAAATTGTATTATAAATTCACATTTAAAATTAAATAAAAAATTAAGATATACTTGGTAAAGCAAATTTTGGTGTAGCATAGCATAACCGTTATTTTGAATATGTAAAGAGCATGTGACCTAGTGACATAAGTCTTTTATATAATATGAGAGGTTAGGAATTCAAATTCAAACAAAGTCCTGATGTGTGTGTATAAATAATATTAAAAGTAATACCTAACGAACCAATTTCTTCTTCTTATTTTTTGTTTAAAAATTTATATTAAGAATATTATGTGTATACAAATTTCATTTCTATTTCTCTGCATGAATTGAATACTAAAATTATTCAAAAATATCAAATGCATGGAGCAATCAAAATTTCAATTTAAATAACATTATAAAAAAAATCTATAAGAGTTGAAAATAAATGCAAAATATATTTTAGTCGCTGTTATTCAATAATTTTCTAACATAAGGTCTTATTTTATTTACAAAAGTACTAAGTTTAGGTCAAATTTTAAAAATTCCTTTTTTATATCCATGCTCAACTTGCAATAATCAATTGCATTAAATTAATTGGTTGTTATATTATTGATTATTATGAAAAAGTTGTTTTCTACTTATTGCTTTTGTGACTTGAAGCAATCTTAAAATTGCCTGCCTAAGTTGTTGTGAATTTAATGAATCCCCTCAACTACACTCTAATTTAGTGTGTAGTCGAACATGTCGAGGTTGGAGAAAAATTTTATTCCAACTTAGTTTGATGAAAATTTAATTTTAATTCAATTAAACTTGAAGTTTAAGTGGATTTTAAATAATTTTTGACTCGAGCTCGAATTCGAAATGAAATAATAGTATAATATTAATTATACACCGATTTAAGGGCTTCGAACATAAATACAAACAGCTCAAACTAAAAATTAAACTTGAAATATCCAACTCGATTGGTGAGGCTTGCGAATTGATTCGATTTGCTCGGATTCCTATTCTTACTGACTTAAAGTTTAATCGTTGTTATGAAGATAAACAAAATAGATACATAAAGAAAAAATGAAAAATAAAAAATAAAAATCATAGTACTTGTTATACATAATGATGAATGTTTTGCTAACAAAATTGTTCTTATCATAGTGATCCAAATATACATAAGTGAAATCAAGCACAAATTGGTGTAAGCTATGAATAATTTTTTTTTAGAAATAAAATTAACTTGAATCAAAATTAAGGTATTTAAAGTCAAAAAAATGTGAAGTAAATCTCAACCACATTTTAATGCTAAAAATTCGACCGATCAATTGATTCAATAGTATCACTCTCACATTTGTATATGTAAAATTTAAAATTTAAATCTTAACAAACTCTTTATAAGCATATTTATAAATAAAAAGAAATAAAAAAACTTTATTTAAAAAAAAAGATTGAACTAAATTTCAAGCCTAATGCCCATATGGACGTGGCTATATAAGTCAATTAGGGTTGCCAATAGGTTGAATTCGGATTGGATCATATTGGATGAAAGTCCAAATCTGAAAGTAATATGCTAAATCTAAATCCAATTCAAAATTCATCAGATTTGTAGTTGGTATAACCATACATAGATCCAAAAAAAAGTTGGATATCCGTCGAATATCTAAAAAAGCTCAAATTCAAATATTTTAAAAATCGTCATATATTTATTATTTTTCTAAAAATTTAGTAGAGTCCAAATTCAAAACGTTTATCCTAAAATAAAAAACACAACAAATTAATGAATAAATTTTCAAGTCTATTGATCACTTAAAAGCAACAATAGAATTTAACTAAATCACATTCATTTACCAAATCATTACATTTCAAGTTCAATTGCTAATAATAGTACTTATTTGATATTATAAATAGA
This sequence comes from Jacaranda copaia, assembly GCA_014898725.1. Lineage (NCBI taxonomy): Eukaryota > Viridiplantae > Streptophyta > Magnoliopsida > Lamiales > Bignoniaceae > Jacaranda > Jacaranda copaia. The sequence continues at coordinate 534,168 of JACGDI010005451.1, forward strand.
TAGTTATACATAATTTTTAATCAATTAACTATAAACTCAAAGTTCTATAAAAAAGAAATTCATTATAATTAAATCGAGATTTGTATTGCATTCTTGCTATACTATGGCATTCGGTTCTTACTCATTATTCTCTCCACATAATTTTTTGTTATAAAAATTAAAAAAAAGTGATATAATTATGATGTAAATAAGCTCAAAATCTAACAATTTACTCATATATTGCATAAGAGTTCATTACTTCTTTCATCCAAATATATACTTTAGCATTACTATAGAACTATGTGTATATATATGTATAATATTAAATATATTTGGATTCGGTTTATTAATAAATCGGATCGAGCCATATCCATACTCGTCCAATTTATTTCGAATTTTGAACTTTTTTAATTGATCACATCCATCAAATATTTTATCAATTAAAGATTCTAAATAAATTGATCGAATTCGAATTGAATTCAGATTAAAATTCGCTTTATTGACAGCCCTAAAGTCAATTATGGATTTGGGGCTTTGAATTGTTCTTTTAAAATCAAAAGGAAAAACAAAAATTGCTTGGCCCATTCGGTTTGGCAATTACTATTATGGGCTCAAAAGAAAATGGATCCTACGCTTAACTATACCAAATTTCGGCTATTGATGAAGTGGGCTCAAAAGAAAACATGTAGACATTTTAAAAAAATTTCAGATTATGTTTGATTACATTATTCCAAAATAAAATTATTCTTGAAGAATGTAATTAAATATGTGTTTTTTTTATTTCAAAATAAATTTTTTAAATGATCAAATTATCCTTACAATTTAACTGATAAATCACTAAAAACTTCGTATTCTTTACATCACAATCATTACCAATCACACACACACACACACACACATATATATATTTATATATCATAATATTTTATTATTATATCATAATAAAAAATACTATTAAAATTCATTTACATCCTCAAAACCCAACAACAAACCATTAATTTGACTGGCATAATAGAATTTGTCTTCTTCCAAAACATAAACAAACATATTAAATTTTTGCAAAATAATTGTTTTACTATTCCCAAATCATAAACAAACGTCATCATATTTTTTAATACAAATTTCACATTTACCAACTCTACTCCTCAAAACACATAATTTGTAAACAAACATTACCTCAAAATTTGGTCCACTTGAGCTTCAAATATTAATTTATGCACTCTAAGTACATAACTACATACAAAAGAAATATTATGAGAACTTACTAATAACAACATATTTACTTGAGTAGAGTTTGAGTTGAATTTTGATTTGTTTTTTTATTTAAATTTGAACTTAACGAATTAAGGAAATTGAGACTCGAGTTTAGCTCAAGCATTGGTTAAATTTCGCTTGACTCAACTCGATTTATTATGTTCGAACTCATAAAAGAATTGTAAGTTCAAATTCAAGTTTCAGTTCAAGCGGGCTTAAACTGGAAAAATTAAATTCTTTTTAAAAAAATTTTAAAATTAATATATTTTATTATTTTTTATATATAAATATCAAATTAATTTGATTTGACTCAAAATCTATGTAAATTTAGCTCAATCATTTTTCGAGACAGCTCGTTTGGATTCGTTCGCATCTTTGTAGGCTTCCCTGAAAAAATTTGGAATATTTTACTTGATCTCTGCTAAGAACTTTCCAACTTTCTGTAGGACATAGGCAAATATACCCCTTCCATGCCTAATACATACACAGAACCCAGAAAACCTCAAATGGCTGTCTGAGAAAAGGTTCTACCGATCACTCCCGAGCTTTTGCGCTTATTTTCTGAGAAAAATTTATCGAATCGAGGCTTTGAGCTGCAAATGGACCTTCGGCCTAGGCGAAGGCAAACCTTTTCTGGGTTCACCAAAGCCGAGGTCTCCTTTCCAATTTTTTCAATTTTTTATGCTAAAATTATCATTCGACCATCGCCCTAAGGTTTTTGTTTACCCATTTTATGGGCTTTTAGTTATCTCTAAGCTCTTATTTTTTTCGTGGGTTTACGATGAATTGCATTGCTGTGTGTGGTATGCATGACTTGGTTTCAAATGTATTAGTTGGGTGGACACTTAGATGAAGTTGAAGAAAGATGGCATTTATTTCTTTGTGGTTTGAAATATTGGTTAAATTGGTTTTGTTATAATCGAATACAATTTTTCATTAGACTTAATTCAATTTCCCCTCGCAAGTGGTGAGAAATTTTGTTCTCATAATATTGTGTCCATAAATTACTTTTAGGTACAATGATTACAAGTAATCACCAAGCGATTGTGTTTGAATCAACACGAGCTTGAACATAAGAAAATTCTTTTTATTGTAACTTAGTGGTTTTAAGATGGTTTAATACTTAAATGGCTTCAAATTTTGTGATAAGGTGTTGTTGAAAAAGTAGGCTAGCTAGAATTTTATGTTGAAGTTGTGCTTCGCGTAAAAAACGCAGAATATTTGTATCAGAAACTTACATGTGCCTTCGATAAAACAGGTTCAGAAAATGGAGCAGTTACTTAATGAGTTTAAAGAACAATCTCTGGAGGAGGAGTTCTGTAAGAAATTGGCAAGAGTTTTCAAGTGAGTTTTTATCTTGTAAGTGCTTAAAGATTGCCCTCTTTAGAGAATGCATTGGAATAACTTCATATTTTTGGCATATTTTGCAGTCGTTCCAGTGGTCGTGCAGGAAAACCTGCTGTGAAGTGGACTGAGGTTTTATTGCCCTTCTTTTTCTTTGAACTGCTACTACCTTTCTTGATTGCTTGGTCTTGGATGGATCTTTTGATCACTCTTGTCACTCTCCTGTATTTTAGATTCAAAGTTGGTTTCAGAAGAATCGGCAACAAGGCCTCTTTAGAGAGACTTCGGTTGATGCAGCCAAGAAGCTACCTGTTGTCACCCAACCTCTTGCTCAGAATAAAGCAACTGGAGATCAAAAAATGTCTGAGGGTGCGTTTTGTTAGAAGGTCCATTTTTAGGCCTGGTTGTATGTTACTAGCTTGTATTTACTGAATATTTGAGGTTGGCTTCCTTAAAAAATTGCATCATCAGTTACTGTTATATCTCTACTTTGCAATATGTTTCTTTGTCTTTTTACCTTTGGCAATCTGTCTGCAGAGTTCTGGGTTCATAACTTGATTTCCTGTTTTCCTCATTTTTATTTATTTTATATGATTCTGTGTTTATTGATGGGAGCTGGTGCATTTCAGCCTAGTCCTTTCGCACCATAGTCTGAACTGCATTTGCAACTCTTTCATGTATAATGTCACGACATTGAGATTCGAATCATGTCTTCCATACTTGCAGTTCACACAATCAAATTAGACAAAAATAATGAGTCTTTTGATTGTAATAATTTCATTTGTGTGATATAAGTTGATCTGTGAAGGTCTCCTAGACATTCCGAAAATGGGATTTGTAGCAGTAGCCATGGGAAGAGTGGAGTAGCTATTATCAGTGAACAACATTATATTGATATCATTAGGATAGTTCCATCTCAGTTAGACAATCATTAGTAGACATAATATTGTTGTAGTTCAACATCTGATTAACTGGTCGGACATTTTCTTTTCAGTTTCCTTTCAAAATGATTAATTCTAAAAACAAAGTACAGGCACCAAACTGTCCTTGTCTCCATGCCCATCTTTATTATGAGAGACTATTCATATACAAGTGGTGTGCAATGGTCCAGTATTACTGTGGCATGTGATTCTTTTCTATGTTAAGAGATATGAACTTGTCCAATATTGTTTGTTTGTAAAACAATAAAATTAATCTACTTTATGGACCAGACTCAACTTACCTTGGCCCAGCCATGTTCTGTAATGCGTTCATGAATTTACCTTGGATATCCTGCAGAGATCGTAGTTGTAGCTGATCGCCATGGGACACCTGGTAGAACTACTGTTGCTGTCGCTGTTGTTTGTGAAATTGTGATTATAGACTATGTAATTTATACAGAACTCTTTGCATTGGTTATTTTCATTTGTTCGCATGATCAAGAGTAGTGAATTCAAAAAATATATATGTTTTTCAAGTATAAGATTAGTAACTTTTCTACTTTTTTTCTGGTGCCAGGAGAGAAGCGTGAAGATCTATCCAGGCTGGAATTTGAAGCAAGATCATCGAAGGATGGGGCATGGTAAGCCCAAATACATTTGATGGATGTGTTCATTATTTCTGCATTAGAATCTCACCTTCTCATTTGGGTCCTTCATCATTGTCTCCTGCCTGCATCTTTGCGGATTCTTTCTTGGTTGGTTTAATGGGAAAATCCCCAATCTTTTATCGGTTGTGCAAATAATTAAAAATAACATATTGTTTGTGATCCTCGAAAATATGAGGAACACAAGAAAATTGTGGCAATTTTCAAAAGTCACATCTGTGAATTAAGCCGAGGGGTTAATCTCAGAGCAAAAGATGAATGATCTAGGAAGAAAGGTCTAGAATTGTTGAAAATTTCCTTCTCTTTTTTCCTGACGAATCACTGGAAAAAAACATGGTCTCTGGAATCTTTACCAAATTGTGACATAAAAGCAAAAAGTTAGAACTTGAGAGATCATCAGTATAATGTTAACTGGACAAAGAGAAAGAAAGAAGCAACATTATCGTCTATTGTAGCCACACACTCAATTATTTTCTTGCAGTCCGTATTTTTTTTTAACTTATGTTCAATTTTGCCTTTTTTAATGTTTACAGGTACGATGTCGACACATTCCTTTCTCACAGATTTCTCAGTTCCGGTGAAATTGTGAGTAGTTATATTTTGTTCGAACAATTGATCCTGATGTGGATGGCAGTCTTGCTTCGGTTGATTCCTGCAGTTGATCAGGATCTTCTGGCCCAGTTATAATTTAACTTAGTGAAGGAATTTTTGCCACTAATTTCTGAACTAGTGATAGTTCACTATTTATGCTATAGTCAATATTGATTTGCTAACCTTTACGGCATAGGCTAAAATTTGCTGTATTTATGAATTCAAAGTGTGACGGACTTAGTTCACTGCAGGAAGTTCGTGTAAGATATGTTGGTTTTGGAGCCGAGGAAGATGAATGGGTGAATGTAAGAGACTCCGTGAGGGAACGATCTGTTGCCTTGGAGCATTCAGAATGCCAGAAAGTGAAGATTGGGGATTTAGTAGTGTGCTTCCAGGTACCCTTTTTTATTACAAAATATCAAGAAGTCATGCTTTATTTTAGACAGCATCCTCAATTTATTCTTTGAATCAGGAGAGACAGGATCAAGCAAGATACTATGATGCTCATGTAATAGAGATTCAAAGGAGATGGCATGATATAAGAGGCTGCAGATGTCTTTTCTTGATTCGATACGACCATGATAATACTGAGGTTAATACTCTCTCCCTTTCTTACATCATAACCAAGTCCAATGTTCTGCTCTACATTATCTGCTGTACGTTTTTGTTGCGATAGGAGAAAGTCCGTTTGAGGAGATTATGTTGCCGGCCTGGCATCCTAGCAAACTCGGAGCTTTCAAAGGATGCTTAAATGTGTTTGTGCATTCAACCCGTCTTCTTCTTATTTCTGCTTTGATATGGAAAGGTATATTACTAGTGAGAACCGACCCTTCTCTGGAAATTGCGTCTAGAGACATCCTATGCTCGTTTTGGCTAACATTAATCGGTATTTACTAGAGATTCTACTATGGTACAATGTTTCCTAGTCCAGTGTATAAAAGTCTAATGACCTCTTCTGTTTGTTATCCCAAATGAGAAACGTGTGCCCCATTTGCATTAATTTTCTGACCAAAGTTTGCCAGATTGCTAATTCATTTCTACGTACTGCTGGTCCAGTCTGTAATGCTACCTAATCCGCTTTAAATTCTTGCAGCCAAATGTAATTTGAGGACAAGGTGCTAGAACAGGACATCCTAGGTGTTCTTGCACACATGTGATTACTCTACGTTACGTTTGTGTTATTTATTAGATGCATGATTCACAGTGATATTTTTTGTTGGATCGAGTGTAATTTACTTAGTTCAATTATGATCGTTGAATTGAAGAGAAGTGAGTGGGAAAAATAGATTTATCTTTTTTAATCCCTCCCCCGCTTCCCTTTTTTTTTCTTCATAGTTTGATGTATAAATTTTGCAACTGAACATATAAATTTGGCAACTCACAATATAATACAAATATGTAAAATTTATAAATTCATTAATCAATATATCAAATTTTCATAAAAGTACATTAATCAAATTTGACATAAATTAAAATATTGCTACTTTATCTCTAAACACAAACTTTGAAAATTCAATCATACTTAAAACGATTATTCATCAAATTAACCATTAAATAAATTTTAATAAATATATTAATTATATATAATATTTAAGAAATATTCTTATTATACAGGGTGGGTTCAACTGGATCTATCATCCACTCCGGATTTGATCGAGTCTTTAAAATAAAAACATAGTACCCATCCCAAAACCCATTTAGTTCACTCGGAGGGACGGTTCCTCGGTATATTTGGATCCATTGCCATCCCTAAGGATAACCCAGGTGTAGATATTTTTTTAATTTATTTATACACATCATGCACATTATGAGTTCATTTGAGCTCAAACTTCTGATTTTTTATATTACGTGAAAGATTTATGTCATTAGACCACAACCCATCTACAGTACGGTTCATATCATTTTGGTTCAAGAGCTTCCATACCTATTCAAGTTGTTCAATTTAGATATATTAATTTATTCAAAATCTTTATATAATTGTGATTACATGTGCATATGTCCACGTGTTTACCTTTCAATATATGGACATGCTTTTTGGGAAATAAAAGGTGACCACGAGTTTTGGTTAGTGGTCACAAGCCATCATTTTATTAAAAAAATAAGGACTACTTATTTTATGCAAAATTATTTTTTTATTAACGCACAAACAATCTAAAATATCAGAGATATTTATTTAAAGTTTTCCTATGCAATTCGGGAAAAAAATAAATATTTTATTATTTTGTCACATCTATGGACAATAAGGTGGAGCAATCTAGCTCAAGTCAAGCACGTGGCCTACAGATATTAATAGCTAGATTGAATCTTAATTTGCCGAAAAATGCTTATATAATTTCCATTTTATGACATAAATAAATATTATGGCAAGTTAACTTTATTTAAAAGAGTCTGAAAATTTTGTAATTTTGTTTGGATTATGCATAATCGTTTAAATTAAAAAATAACTTTTATGGGCTTAATATTTTTTACTTCAATTATGCAAATATTTATATCAATTATTTAATTGATAAAAATTGGTATTTAATATTCTTAGCGCATCATAAACGTTAGTATAATAATATTGTTGTCTAATAAAATCCAACCTTGCCTGATCTTTTTAGGGCTTGTTTGGTTTCATTTTCAAAGCTCATTTTTATGTGTTTTTTTTATTTTAAAAATGAAAAATATAATTTTTTACACATTTTTATTCAATATTATTTTTATTTTTTTTTTAAAATATATTTTTTAATAACCTATATTTCTTCTCTTTCTATTCCATTATTTCTATTTCTCTCTACCTAAAATATATTAAAACCAACATAATAATTGTTTTTCGAATAATTTATTCAAATACAAACTTATTTTCAATTCATATTCATTAACTAATTTTTTATATTTTTAAAATAATGAAAATAAAAATTAAAAATGAAAATAAGACCAAACTGCCCTGGCCTCCCATTTAGAATTTTCCACTACTTATTTAGCTACCTCTAATTTTTTTAATAAAATCAAAAAATTCCACCAAAAGATCACTTCTTTGTTTCTGGAGCCAATCGCCTTCTGACATGTCACCATTTTGGGCCCCATTCAACACAAAATAATCCTCGTGAAAAAATAAATAATAATTATATCCTTTTCTTTTCAAATAATAAATTATATCTTTTTTGTTTTTTATTGAATAATAGAAAACCCAGCTATGGTATTCTCTCTCTCACCTGTTTTTATCCTTTTTGGAGCCACTGGATTTTCATTTTCCCCAATTTCTCAACCCTAATTTTTGAAAATTTCTTCAATTTCTATCTGCTTCAAACCCTATATTCACTCGCCTTGCTCGCCGATCGTCGATTGCCTCTTTCTTCCTCCGCCACCACTCAAATTCAAATCTTGCCGCCACGATCTGAGAGTTGATGAGGTAAAGTTGGGCAATTCATGGCGGAGATGATGAACGGTCATAGATATGCCTCGACTGTGTAGCGGAGTTTGGCAGATGTCTCTGACCCGGCCCGAATAAAGAAAAAGCCCAAACTGAAAGGAAACAGTAGAAATTGGAAGGAAAAGAACCGAAGGGAGGAGCAGTACTTTAATCGGCAGCAGTAATAAGGATAAAGAAGTTGTGGTGGTGCCTGATGGTGCTGGTGAGACTGGAGAAATAAATTCTTGCTGCTTTCTGGGAAACAAATTCGTTGAAGGCTGGATATAATCTTTGAGTAGGATTAGTGTGAAAGACAAGATAGAGTAGGAGATGGATGAATACGATAGCGGTGGGCGCGGCAGCGACAAGGGGTTGGGAGCTGAGGATGAGGGGAGTACCGCTCCCCTTCCTGAAAGGGTTTGTTATATATATATCCTTTTCGTTCTTTCTTTCTCTTTCTTTCCTTTTTTTCTGAAATTTACGGGGTGTCATTGGATACTGACATTTTGTGTATGTTGTTGCTTATTTACTTTTCTCTTACTTTTTGGGTGAAGGGACGGGGTACAGTTGGGATTAGGAGTTTATTTTTGAGGTAAAAATTTGTTATTGCTTGAGACATTTTAAAGATGAACCAGTTGGTGGATTTAGGGGTTCAAGATTTGAATTTTAGTTATTTGCTGATATAATTTTTGCTTAAAATTGATTGGAGATGGCTTTGTTTGTTTGTTTTTTTGTTTTTTTGTTTTTTTTGGGTTGTGTTTGGGTATTAGGCTTATCAATGACCGTTCTCACCTGGAAAAGCAATATACGTTTGTTTTGTTTTGTTTTGTTCTGTTGTATTTGAGTATGTGGAATAATTCACTCAGGTTAATTGGTGAGTTTTTAATGGCATATGGTTGGTCTATGTGCTTCTTTCTGTAAAAAATGGTCTTGTAGAGGGATGTTTTTTAATAGCTGTGGTTTGAGGATTGAAGAGGAAGCTGTAGGTGCTTCACTGTCAAATGTGGGTATAGATAGTTCGGGGTTTGTTAGCATTTATTGTTCATTTCTAGCTTGACTCATTTTTTCTATTATGCGTTACATCGTGGCTTTAAGGGAAAGTTCTAGTCTTTACAGGCTTTGGTGAGTAAAAGAGAGTTCTTAACTGATTTGTTAGTCGGGTAGGGCATTCATGGTCAACAATTGGAAAAGCAGACATGGAAGTTTTGGTTTGATATAAAGGAAGTCATGTATCGCTTGTGTGTGTTTCATTTTTTGTTCCATCCAAGATGATTTTCTTCAAGGTACTGTTATGTGTAACTATTGCTTTTGAAGTTCATTTGTGTTTAAATATTTATTTCGTGAAGAAACTCAGATATGATTGTAGCTCACCCTGTTGTCAAACTTGGCTCGAGTGTTGCATTAATTAGCTTTTGATTTATCCGCAACAGGTCCAGGTTGGCAGCTCTCCTGCTTATCGAATTGAGAGAAAACTAGGAAAAGGAGGATTTGGACAAGTGTATGTAGGTCGTCGAGTCAATCCCCCAAATCCAAATGAAAGAACTGGTCCAGGAGCTGTAGAGGTAGGAACTTTATTTAATGAGTCTGTTATGTGCGGCAGAGTGTTTTCTGTTTTCATGGGAGGTGTCACATTCTTTATTTCATGTAGGTTGCCTTGAAGTTTGAGCATCGGAGCAGTAAAGGCTGCAATTATGGACCACCTTATGAATGGCAAGTCTACAAGTGAGTGTGTTTTCTTCTTCACTATTCTTCTATCAAAGGTTGCAGAGAATGAGCTCAAATTTTTTTTTTATTTTTATTTTTATTTTTTGGGTGTTTTTTCCTAGTGCACTTGGTGGCAGTCATGGCATACCCCGCGTACATTTCAAAGGACGGCAAAGTGACTATTATATTATGGTACATGATCTCTGCTGCACACCACTTCTTCAGATTTTTTGCAGTTCCTTAAATGTTTTTTTCCTCGTTTTGGTATGACTAACTTTACAATCTTTCAGGTTATGGATATGCTTGGCCCTAGTTTGTGGGATGTCTGGAACAACAATTCCCACACGTCAGTCTAAGTTTTCCAAGAAAAAGATTTAGATATTTCCTCCTCTTGTTTTCATGTATAAGATCTTGCATCTAATGTCTAAACATCCTTTTGCAGAATGTCCATAGAAATGGTGGCATGTATTGCCATTGAAGCCATCTCCATTTTAGAGAAGCTGCACTCTAGAGGGTAACTCTTTCAAATCACCTCTGTTCCAATCGACTTATTGGGCATGAAGCATTCCTGATACTTGATTTTAGAATAATGCTAAGTTGCACAAACATGAACCCGAGGCATGAATTTTTTTTCCGTTGCTTTTGCTTTTAAGGGATCAAAGACGTGTCTATTTCCAAAGTGATGAATTTTGTTTTCATTTTTTTAGCTTTCAAGGAATATTCCATCTATGTTACCTTTGTTAGATTTTAAGTTTCACTGTGTAGTTTTAACCTCATGTCTGAAATAATTTAAATATGCTAGACTATCAAATTGTACTGAACCTTTGCAATGGATTGTCTACATCCTAGATGTTTCATTGTTGCCCTCATTTT
>JACGDI010005451.1:554142-583545 GCA_014898725.1 Jacaranda copaia
TGAAGCCCTTATTAACTTTTAAAGCTTAGAAAGTCATTAACATTATCTTTTTTTAACTTTTAAACTCCAAACATACGCATAAAATATATTATAAACTTAACCAGATATTGTTTTAATAATTTGTTTTTTGTTTATGTATATATATGAGAATAATATCAAATTTATTACATGGATAAATAATAAATTCATACTAATCCGTCAATTGATTTATTGATCCCATCACTAGAAATCATCACTCCAAGAAAATAATAAAGCAACATTTCATAAATGCGCCGCTAGTTGACCGCCGAGCTTTAAGGGGTCACTACTTCCACATAATTTACTTATATATAGCCTCACCAACCCATCTCCATTGCCACCTTCAATTCAAGATGGACCAAAATCCTTCACAACAAAAATGGGAGGCCAAGGTCTCCACAAGTCTAGAAAGAGCTAGGGCAAACCAAATATGGCCTCTTTTTGAGGACTTTTTCGGGCTTCACAAATGGTTCCCGGGCCTCGCCACGTGTCATGGAATCCACGGTGTCAACGGTGAACCTGGCTGCATTCGTTATTGTTCTGGATTTGAACTCAAACGAGCAGAAAAAAGTGATGGGTCCGATTCGACATTAAACTGGTCGAAAGAACGGTTGGTGACTATTGATCGTGCTCAAATGACATTTACGTATGAAATGATAGATTGTAACATAGGATTCAAGTTTTACGTTTCGACTATTAAAGTTATCCCGAAAGATGAGGATGGCGGCGGATGCACCGTGGAGTGGTGGATCCGCCTTGATCCGGTGGCGGGGTGGAAGCTAGAAGATTTGGTGGGCAAGTATGAAGTGGGGTTGCAGCTTATGGTGAGGAAGATGGAGGCTGCCATTTTTGGGTCTTCTTAAATTTTGAAAGCAAACTAGTTTGTAAACTTTTTTCTTATTCTTGTTTTACTTTTCTCTCTTGAATAAATGACTTATGTTCAAATCTATATTTTAAGGTTAGGAAATTATTGAAATTGATTAGTTAATTAAATATCTCATTCTAAATTGTTTGAGTGCCAAATATAAAAGAATTTTTATTGAGTGATTATTTAATTTAATAATATAAATTTCAAACACAAATTATGAAGTTGAAAGATTGAATCCACCGAATTTTTGACATACATGTACATATGTGGGATGTCAATTTTGGCATGATAAATAGTGCATGGTGGGGTAGGGAATAAATGTTAAGGCATAATAATTCTCCACCTTAAATAAATTTTGGAAGTTTGTGCATAATAATTTGGTTATATTAATATATGTGATCAGAGATGGATTTAGTTATGATATTTGTAAAAAAAAATCGTTTTGGTTTATGTTGACATAATTAATGGATGAGATTGTTTAAAGATAACTTAGGTTATGGTAGCAAAATTTTTGAGTTCATAAAATTATATTATAGCTTACAATTATAAGATCATGTATATATATAGTCCAAGTGGGAGATTGTTAGATTTTAGACTTTGATATATATATATATATATATATCAATAATAATAATTGTATGCAATTTGCTATTGTAACAAAGGTTTGGCCAAAACTAAAAGTGATCTAATTGTTAGGTGGACCTAAGTTACTATATAAAGTATGAGCTTATTTGTGCAGATACTTTAGTTTATAATTTTATGATTGATTAAATTAGAAATAAAGAAAAGATGTACAGTTATATTAGAATTATGATTCCCAAATTATGTGTATGATTCTTTTTTAATATTTTATTATTAAAAAAGAGAGAGTAACTTTTTCAAAATTTCATACAAACTAATTTAAAATATCAATAATCGCAAAAATCAAAAGAATTTAATTGATATTCATAGATTTAGATACATTTTCAAATATAGATTAATTTTTTGGTGACTTAATATGATGATTTTTGAGTTTTATGCGATGAATTTTGATTTAATTTTAACAATATTTATGTATGTGGTCTGTCAATTTTGGAGAGCGGTGCACGATACTTAGTGCACGATGGGGTAGGGAATGACTCTCCACCTTAAATAAATTGTCCAAAGCATTAAATGTTAGAAAGACGCCCCGCGCTGGCGGACCAATACTGACAATTTGCCATCAAATTCCGTGTCCATTAATAAAAGGGTTGTTGAACCTTAATTTGTTATTATTTGTCCCAATTTTTGGAAGGACTTATATGAAAATTTTGGAATGTTTGGTTGTGGGTTTTCGTTTGGTTTTATTATGTATTTTAAAAAATAAGTTATTAAATAATATGAAAGTTATTTTTTTGAATATTTATTTATATTTTGAGAGGATATTTTTTATTATAATAATTAAAATAATATTTTTTTGTTAGTATTTTAAAGTGAAAATAAAAATAAGTAATTTTTTTAATATTAAAATAATAAAAATATATTTAATTATGTTTTCTCAAATTAATATTATTCAGGCAACATAACCAAACAAAGCCTTATTAACCTTCAATGGGATTATTCTTGTTTACTTATTTTCCCACTCAGTAAATTTTCCCCACTTTCTCCATCTCTAAAACAGCTTAATGGCAGCGGCAGAAGCTGATAAGCCCAAATGGGGAGGCAAAGCCACAGCAAAGCTACGCAAGCCCACAGCAGATCAGGTGTGGCCGCTCCTAGAGGATTTTTGCAGCTTCCACAAGTGGCTCCCAACCATCGACACATGCCGCAAGGTCGAGGGCGTCGAGGGGCTGCCTGGACTCGTCCGCTACTGCGCGGCCACACTGCCGCCGCCTTCCGACGGCGGCGAGGGGGTTGTGAAGTGGTGTCATGAAAAGCTGCTAGCTATTGATCCAATCCAAAGGTGTTTGAGCTATGAAATGTTGGATAATAATATGGGATTCAAGTCGTACAAGTCAACGATGAAAGTAATGCCGATCAACGGTGGAGATGATGGTCTGAATGGTTGCCAGATCGAATGGTCATTTGTGGCTGATCCGGTTGAAGGTTTGAGTTGTGAAGATATGGTTGGTTATCTTGATACGAGTCTTCAAGGCATGGCGCAGAATATGGAGAAAGCATTGGAATATTCCTCTTAGCTATATTTCGAATTGCTTTAAACATTGCTTTTAGGTTTGTTTTTCTATCCTAACAACGCTGTGAGTGAAGTTGTTTCGATTAATTTTTATGTATCGAAATTAATAATATTTGAGATTATATAAATATTCATGTTAAAGATTTTGTTTTGTTATTTTTGTATTTTTTGGTAGAAGTGTTCATGTGATCAATTCGATTTGATGAACTCGATGATTCAAATAGAACCAATTAATTGGTTTGGGTAATTGGGTTTGGTCGGGTAAAATCCTATCAAACCCAATTGCATTTGGTTCGATTCTCGGATTTTATTTTTACCGATCCGATCAGATTAATTAAAATAAATTTATTATTTTTTTAAATTATGACTTTTGTTATTTATATTTGTATTTAATGTTTAACTTAGATTTGAATTTGAAATTTTATAATATCAATTATGAGTTGTAATAAATAAGAAGATAATTTATAATAATTATAATTTGTAGTGTTCTTGTGCAATACTGTATGCTTTTGAATTTTGATGAATATTTTAAAAATAATTGAATTATCTTGATTTCCTAATTAAAGAACTAACGAAATTATAACGGATGTTTTTTTCTCCTCCTTCTTCTTCTTTCTTTCTTTCCCTTGAGCCCGATTACTCGAATCAAATCGGGTTGGTTTAGTTTGGGTTTAGAAATTAAAAATGATAAAACTCCACCCAACCTGACCCAATTAAAAATAATTAGTTTTAATTCATTTTTCCTCCAAACCCGAATCAACCCAACCCATGAACACCCCTAATTTCTTGTGCTTAGGTCTGTCTAAATTAGTAAATTTCTTTTTGGAAAACCTCTATTTATTCTGACATGTATAACAACAAATGTTAATATGAATTTCAACTACTTCTTGATTGAATTTAAGGGATATTTATCTAAATATATTTAAAATATCTTATAAGATATTAGATATTATTTTGATGATACAATCTTAAAATATCTAGACAAAATAAAATTTAGTTGCTTATAATCTTTAAAAATTCTTGAAGAATTATCAAAAAATATAATCAACGTAAATATGTGTAATTTTTTTTTTAAATGCAAATCCTGGACTGTAACATTCACATATGTACCGCATTTTTAGTGAATTAAGGAAAAAGGTAATGCATAAATTTAATATAAACATTAGCGAAGAAAGTATCAATAGAAATCAAAAATAAAGATGTGTTACATTTAGGGCTGTTAATAGAGCGGATTTTAATTCGAATTTAATTCAATTATTTAGGATCTTTAACTAATAAAAGATTTGACAAATATGAACTGATTAAAAAAGTTCAAAATTCGAAATAAATGAATCGAATATGAATATGGCTTGATCCGATTTATTAATAATTCAAATCCGAATATATCTAGTATTGATGCTGCTACGACCTGGAAGGTCAAGTACTCCGATGGATCTGAGTGTTTTTGGACTTATCGAGGATGATTCGGTGGTTGATTCGTGTCGATCAGAGACAAGAGCTCGCACGCATGGCTTGATCCTGAAGTCGATACGGGTCGACTGCGGATGCTGCCACGTGGAGTTGATACAGGTCGATCATGAGTGCTGTCACAAGAGATCGATTCAAGTCGACCGCACACTTATTATTTGGGCCTTGTGGGCTTTATTATTTAAAATTGGGCCTATTGGACTATCCCATATCAAGTATTATACACATATGGTATTATATATATATACACACACATAGTCCTATAATAATGTAAAAGTAGATATTTGGATGAAGGAAGTCATGTGTTTTTTATATAAATTATTAGAATTTTGAGCTAATTACATCATAATTATATCACTTGTTTTTATTTTTGTTTTTTATAACAAAAAATGATGTGGGAAGACTAATGAGTAGGAGCTGAATGCCATGATATGGCAAGAATGCAATGCAAATATCAATTTGATCAAAATGAGTTTCTTTTTTATAGAACTTTGAGTCTATAGTTGATTAATTAAGAATCATGTATAACTATGTATTTATAATGTCAAATAAGTATTATTATCAGCAATGAAACCTAAAATGTAATGATCTAGTAAACGAATGTAATTGAGTTAAATTCTATTATTACTTGTAAGTGATTAATATACTTGAAAATTTATTCATTAATCTGTTGTGTATTTTTTTCAAGGATGACTATTTAAATTTGAATTCTACTAAATTTTGAGAAAAATAATAAATATATGATAATTTTTAAAATATTCGGATTTGAATTTTTTTGAATATCCAATGGATATTCGACTTTTATTTAGATTTGAATATGATTATACCAATTACAAATTCGATGAATCTTGAATCAGATTTGAATTTAATATATTATTTGTAAATTCGAACTTGAATCAAGCATAATTCAATCTTAATTCGATCTATTGACAGCTTACATTGTTACCCAAAGGAAATGTGCCCATCAAACTTAGTGATTTTGGGCTTTAATGAATTGGGCTGCCCATCGAGTGAAAAGTTAAAAGCATCAAAATGTGTGGTAAAAGCCGAAAAATAACTTAGTGAAAGTGGGATAAAGCGCTGAGCCGGCTGGCCGGCTACCAAGTTGAGTTGAGCTTCTTGGCCCATGAATTTAGTGCGCCACGTTAATTTAATCAATAAATTAAATTTGAATCGAATCTGTTATATTTATGTTCACACAAATTTCATTATCTGTAAAATTAAATTACAAGATAAAAAAAAAATGGACAAATTAAATTTATATATATATATGAGAATTACAATTTATTAGAGAAAAATATAAATTCCCTAACAAAACTGATCCCCTGATTTTTCTCCCAGTATATATATGATCCAAGGGCTTAAAGCTTGTTATTGGATATATGGTGTAGTATCTCTTGACTTGGTAAAAGATACTACGAAATTTCTTTGAAACCCGAACCTTGACTCCGAGATCAAAGGACTTGATGACTTGATACTTTGAAGAGGTATAGGACCTTTGCGGTAGCAATACGTCGTCGCAGCAAGAACTTGAAGCTTAAAGATTTGAGTCTTAGAGCTTGAGAATATATGAATATGTATATATAAATAAGTCTCTAGTCATCCCTTTATATATGTGTTCAACAGGAGACTCCGAAATGGTTTGAACATATTTGATAATTATCTATTTGATGCACATATTAAAAGATAATATCAAATATTATTGACTTGATTGGTCCACGTACATGGATGTGCCACGTGTCCCAACTTGATTAGCTTGAGATTCCTAGGCCACCAGATTTGATTTGATTAACATGATACATCTCCATCTTAACACTTATCAACATTTGCTTTGTATAACATAAATATTATAATATTAATTAAAATTAGCTATTTATTATTTAAAATTTAATTTAATAAATTCCAATATATAAATAAAATTTTTTAAATAATAACTAATATATTATTTATGCATGTCGTTTTTTAATTGGCTTAAAAATTAAGCCGTATATAATTTAAATTTATATTTAAATCCAATTTGATATTTTATATGATATTTATTGATAAGTATCATATTCGAATCTAATTGATGTATGAAACCTGATAAATTTTTTTTATTTGATTTAATCTTTATTCTTTTAAATTGTATACAAATATTATATTTATAAAGTAAAATTACGTCACATTTAAATTTTTAATAATTTTTTATTATATATTAGTTTAAAAGTTAAATATTTAAATACTAAATTCTTATTTACATTATATAAATGCATAGATAAATTATTATATATTATTGTATTTGATATTTTATCAATATTTTTTCTATTTTTTACATTAAAAATTCAATATTAATAGCATAATATAGATGTTAGTATAAATATTATGTCAATATAATATATAGATTTTATTTTAAAATATTTAGTAATATTATTTATTAGAATATTAATTTAATAAAAAATTATTAAAATTCAAATTTAAATTTTTAATTGATTGAATTTATTTAATTTTATATTTAATTCATTTCTTTTAAATTATAAATATTTATAATCAAATTTAATTAACCAAGTATTTTAATCAAATAAAAATTTTAAATTTCGAAACGATTTCAGAAATCCAGTCAGGGGATAGCCCTAGATTTAACCAAACAAAATACAAAATTTTATTTTCAAAGTGTTTACGACGTCGTAGCGTTTAATCCCTCCGCCTCCATCAACACCTGCTGCTTACTAAACCCCTTTTTTCTGCCTCGCCACACCGCCGTTTGTCCCTCCCTAGAGTCGTGCTTCACCGCCGCGAACTGGTGTTCTGCAAAAGCGCAACAAAGCAAGGATGGCGAAAGGGAGTGAAATATCACACCAAAATAATAAGAAGAAAAGCGATGAGAGCAACGAGCAGGCGCACAAGTCTCATAGAACTCGTAAAGCTGGAGCTTCCGCCAAGAACAAATCAAAGTCCAAACCTAATTCAACCGAAGGTCTTACCAAGGAGCAGAAGAAGCTTAACAATCCTAAGGTATTAGTTCGAAATAATGTACTCTGCTCTGCGCTTTTACTTTGTGAATTGTTGTATTTCTTCATTTTTGAGCGGAGATATCTTGATTTTGTTGCAAAATATGTGCATCTCCGAGGAATTTCCTGTTTCTCTGTTAAATTTTCTCCTTCCGCACGTGTTTTTATCGGAAAATATAAGTTGATGTTGATAGTGTTCAGTGAATATCAATTTGACGTACTTTTTATCTACACAAATTTATCTGAATGGTTCTTTATTTAACTGTCAGCATCCCCCCCCCCCCCCCCATCTATATATGTGTGTGTGTGGGAGAGAGATATTAGGAACTTTTTTAGCATGCAGCATGTGAAATTGAGTGATAGTTATATTGTGGGGAGTTTTGGGAGCATGGTTGCTGAATGATTCATGTGGAGTATTGTGCACCGAAATTTGTACATGTTTTATGCTGGCATGATAGCATTATTCTATGTTAATGTGTATTTTAGTGAATTTAGGGGCATCTTAATGCACAACAAACTTATGTAAGATACTCTGTCTCTAGGATTTTGTTTATATGTTTATATATTTTTAGTAAGATTGGTTAGGCTAACATAACAAAATATTTAGCCCATGCTACTCAGATATTGTGGTCTGAGTTCATTAGTGCATTTACATTATTATATGTTTGATTCTCTGGTAATGAATTAGATTTATTTGAATTTATTTATTTCTGTTAGGCATTTGCGTTCACTTCAACTGTGAAAGCCAAGCGGCTGCAAGCACGAGCTACAGAGAAGGAGCAGAAAAGGCTTCATGTCCCCACAATTGATCGCACTACAGGAGAACCTGCTCCCTTTGTTGTTGTAGTCCAGGGACCTCCTAAGGTTTGTACATCGGGTTCTACTGTTCTGTGGTTATGTATCTACGCTTTGTTTGTTCCGTTTATTCTGAACTTTGGAAGTTTTTGGTTGTATTGTAGGCGGGCAAGTCATTGCTGATCAAGTGTCTAGTAAAACATTACACAAAGCACAATTTACCTGAAGTTCGTGGTCCAATTACTATTGTATCAGGTTGAGTTTTCTTGTCATATTTTCTTAACAACCACCGTTTCTATTCCATATGTTGCTCTTAAGGAATGGTAGAGATCGACATGCAAGTGAGAATAAGTCTTCTGTTGTAAAAAGATTTCATGCCAACACACTAATCTTTTAAATCTTGTTTTCCTGGTTCAAGTGAAAACACAAAGGGACTGCTGATTTGTCGAATTTCTGTGGTTTTTGGTTTTGCTCGGATTGACTTGTTGTATGATGAGTGATTGGTTGATTTATGGTTTAGGCAAGCAGAGGCGACTGCAGTTTGTGGAGTGTCCAAATGATATCAATGGGATGATTGATTGTGCCAAGTTTGCTGATTTAGCTCTGCTCCTCATTGATGGAAGCTATGGCTTTGAAATGGTGAGTTTCTGTTATTGTTTCCCTCTTCTTTTTGTGTCATAACTCCTGAGCTTGAGCCTTGAAGTGAGTTCGAATATTAAGATGTCAATTTTTAGAGCTCATGGCGCACACAGGGGATATCAATCCTTGTCGGTTATGGGTATCTCTTGAGTCACCACGATATAGTTTGTAAACTGCTTGAATAGGGAAGTGTATGGAAAAAGAAAGTGAATTCTAAGAGTATGCTGTTAGGATGCATAAAATGCTTGTTGGTTGTCCTTGACTCTACTCCATCTGGATGATTGATTTTAGACCAGGGAAGGAGCTAACTGCTCTATTCAACAGGATTTTCATGGGTTAACTGAATTGAATCTTGTTAAAATTATGAATGGACAAGTTCAGTGGAGCAAGCTGATGACGGATTCCACTGAGTTATTCCATATCTTCATTACTGTTTTACAATGTACATAAAATACAAAGTATTTTCTTAATTTTAAAGTACACATATTGGTTTAATTTCTGGATTGCGTCATTGTCTGCCATCTATGTTTATGTATTTCTTAGGGTTCTGTCATCATGTCTTTCTTCTTTTTGGGTCATAAAATTCACTGAAATGATTTTGCTATTTTTATCTCCTTGATGTCTCATTTTTGCAGGAAACTTTTGAATTCCTTAACATACTGCAAAATCATGGATTTCCTAGAGTAATGGGTGTTCTTACACATCTGGACAAATTCAAGGATGTAAAGAAGCTTAAGAAAACAAAACAACGGCTCAAGCACCGATTCTGGACTGAGATTTATGATGGTGCCAAATTATTTTATTTATCTGGCCTTATTCATGGAAAGTAAGGGTAGCTGTTCCTTTGATATTGGTTTTTCATAGTAATACAATTAATGGCAGACATCTTACATAGCTTTGCATTTGCTTGCTTGTGAACAGGTACACAAAACGTGAAGTACACAATCTAGCAAGATTTATATCTGTCATGAAATTCCCCCCTTTATCTTGGAGAGTTTCTCATCCTTACATCCTAGCAGACCGTTTTGAAGATGTTACACCCCCAGAGAAGGTGCACATGAATAGTAAATGTGACAGAAATGTTACCTTGTATGGTTATTTGCGTGGCTGTAATTTGAAGAAGGGAACAAAGGTACATCATCTGAATCAGTATGTGAAATCATTTTTACGACTTATAATTTTCTCATCAATGTCTATAGGATTCTGTCTATTGAAGATGTCTAACCTTGAATTTGTCAAGGTATCTCTGATGTAATTCAGTTTCCTTTCGCCTGACATTTGACTCAAATACTTCTGACCCTGATTATTGTATTCCTAGCTCTTGTCTGTTTCAGTAGCTTTGTGCATCCAATTACTATGATTTTTCCCATGTACAGACTACAAAGCCAATCATCTTTCCTTTTGTCCCATTTTATAGTCTACATTTTACTAAATCTATAGCATAAGACAGGCACATATTGCTGGGGTGGGTGATTATCCTTTGTCTGGAATCACGGTGCTGGCTGATCCTTGCCCTCTGCCCTCAGCTGCCAAAAAGAAGGGATTGCGTGATAAGGAAAAGCTATTTTATGCACCTTTGTCTGGACTGGGGGATCTTCTTTACGATAAGGATGCTGTCTATATAAACATAAATGAACACTTTGTGCAGTTCTCTAAAGATGATGAAGCTAATGCGGAAGGGATACACAAAGGTTATATTTTGCATTCATTTAGGGAACTCATTTTTTCTTATTTGAAATGAGTACAGAATTTGAAGTGTCATAATCTGTTCCCTTATGCTTTTAGTAATGTATGCCCTCAGTCCCAAATTTTCCTATTTGGCATATCGCAAGACAATGTTGCATCTTCTAAAATGACAATTGCAAGCACTACTTTTAAGGGAAAATTTGTAAAGACATTCAGGACTTCAATTTTTCAGGAAGTTGAATGAGACAAGGAATTCGGATGGAGTATTAAACAAGCTTTATCTAACCTAGCCGAAACTCCGCTTACCTTCTTGCAGCTTCTTCTCATATTCTTCTCCTCTAAACTGTGCTCTTTCTCTGACAGGAAAACAACGTGATGTTGGTGTTGAATTGGTTAAATCATTGCAGAACACAAAATATTCCGTGGATGAGAAGTTGGAAAAGAGTTTCATAACCCTTTTTGGCAAAAAACCTAATTCATCATCCGACGCTCCATCTGCTCCAGTTGATGCTCATGAAGTGGCTAATCAGGAAGTACCTTTAGAGCCTGCAGAGCATTATCAATCCGAGATAAAAGATGAAGATGGTGAATTTGATGAAGATAGTGATACTGACGATGAAGATGGTTCGGAGTCCTCAGATGGTAAAAAAACTCTTCATAAAAAATCACATTCAAAAGTTATGGATGATAGTTCTGATGAGGAAACCTACTATTCATCAGAGCAACAGCCTCCGACACCAAGCAACTTCAAGGAACAGATTGATTTCCACGAGGGAAGGGTGAGGAGAAAAGCTGTTTTTGAAAATGAAATGGATATTGATAATCTGAAGGTAATTCTTTTGCAAGTATCTCCTATATACCAATCTGTTTTACTTTTATGTTGCTTTTCATTTTCTATGTGGAAAGGGAAGAATGGGCAAGTTTAGGAGGTGCACTAAGAAAACTAAAAAAAGAGCCTAATAACATCAAAGCATTCATTGGAATCCTGGGCTTCTTTCCAGGCATAAATCTGATCAAATGCATCACGCACTCAGCACATTACTCGTCACATAGAGCACAAGTGAGAGTGCCTGAGCATGTGTGGTAGCTTTGAGAAGATTGTTATAAAGATTGGCTGGCTACATGGAATTAACCAACATATAATGCGTGAAAATATTGTATCATCAAACGGCTAATAACCCCATTTTCTTTGTGGCATGTGTCTTTTCTAATAAAAAAAGGTCATGTAATTGCATAATGCATAATCTGGTACCAAAGTTGCATTATTTGCTTTCATCTTAATATATGAAAAACAAAAATTAAAAATATGACATAGTTAAGGCTCTGGAATCTGGTCAAATAGTAGAAGCAAAAATAATGTTCTTTCAAGGACAAAGAAAATTTTTTTGAGCTCAATTGTATAACACGATGAAGCGGTCCGCAGGGTTTATTCAAGCAAATCCATGAAGTTGGTTTTCTTAGAAGATTATCATACATGGTGAGGTTTGTTGTCGTTGGGACTTTCCTATAAAGTTGTCTTAATGCAACAGTTTATTTCATCTTTGGCTTGAGTGAAGAACCATAAATCCACACAGCGAAACTTGTGCAGTTTAAGTGCATTTACAATGTATTGCTGCTCCCAAAGCCCAATTTTAACACCCTGAGAGCGAACACCGTCTCCACATGTTTTGGATTCTTACACAACTTAAATCTTTGTAAATATGCTATGAGTTATGGTGTCCCTGTGGGCTGTATAATTTTTCATTGTCATTGCTGTTGCTTGTTTCAATGATTTTCTTTGTGTTTGTGGATGGTACTTGAAGGGAATCCTTGGACACTGATCTCTAAAACATAAATCACTTTAGATTCTGGAGCTGTGCTGTAATTTTAACCTTCATAGCAGGATTCTCGAGAAGATGATGATTTGGATTCAAGTGACGATGAAATAGAAAATGGTGGTGATGATGAACACGTGCCTTCTGATTCTGATTCTTCAGAAGATGAAGAAGAAAATAATGGTGAGTTCATCTTTGGATTCAAAATCATTACTGTAAATATATGTAATTTGATAAGAACTATCTATTTTCTTCTTCCTTTTCGCATCCCACCTTTGTCCTCTTTGTTGTAACAAAAGATGCTATTGGATTCAAAATCATTACTGTAAATATAAAATTGCTATATTTCTCATTAGTTGATTGTTTCTCTAGCAGAAGATGAGATGGGAAATGTATCAAAATGGAAGGAAACCTTGGCAGAGCGGACTGCCTCGAGACAGAACATTAATCTTATGCAACTTGTATATGGGAAACCAGCATCAAAATCTCCCAACGAGAAGAAAGACACCAGTGAGGAAGAAAGCGATGATGACGAGTTCTTTAAGCCTAAAGGGGAAGGGAAAAAGGTTTGTTCGCATCTCTGCTGGGACACTCTAGTGCAAAATGTTTGTTTAAATAATATAATGAGTTTGGATGCGCTTTGTACGAATATGGTGGGTTAGATTTTTGGCTTGTAACTGCTCCATTATCTGATTAAGTGCAGAAATCAAACGAAGGGATAAATGACAATGACGTTGACATTGATGACTGCTCAAAATTCTTAAATAATGCAAGCCAAAAGGATTGGAGGAGTGAAGATTTGATTGCTGGTATTCGTGATCGTTTTGTCACCGGAAACTGGTCAAAGGCGTCCTTTCGAAATCAACTCTCAGAAGGTACCGGTGGTGATGATGATGAAGATGATGATGCTGTCTTTGGTGAATTTGAAGACTTGGAAACAGGTCAGAAGTATGAGAGCCATCATGCAGATGATGTTGGTGATTCTGGCAAGGATGATGACTTGGCTGCTGAGGAGCGAAGGCTGAAAAAACTGGCTCTTCGTGCAAAATTTGATGCTCAATATCCTTCTCTCGCAACCTACTATGCTTTTCATTTTGTTCTGTTTTATTGTCTTTTGAGAGTTGGCATATCAACCGACTGGGGGCGGCGTTAGTGCCACGAGGAGTTACTTAGATCACTTGCATTCACTATTGAATTTCTTATTATGAGTGAGAATAAAAAGCCTGGTTGCTTGTCTCCCTATTTGCTGGCTTGATTTGCTGAATTTTTTTGAAGTTTGCAGTGAGAAAATGCCTGATCTACAAATGCTTGCTCATTTAGGACTGACTTTATTACGATGATAAAACTCTTATTCCATTTAGCTACTTTCCACGGGATCCAATTTGATACAACTTGAACATTTGTTTCCTTAATTCTAGTTTACATATGATAATTCAGAGTTTCCTGATGAAGATGACGATGGCAATAATAACACCAAGTCTAGTCGTGGTCAAAGCAATGGAAGTGGATTCTTTGATAAGGTAGTCTCTCTGGCACTAATCTCTATGAGCTGTGTGGAAGCCTGAAATAGTTACTTAATCTTTCTATTCCTGTAGTTAAAAGAGGAGATTGAACTTCGGAAGCAAGTCAACATTGCTGAACTTAATGAACTTGATGAAGCTACTCGTATTGAGATAGAAGGCTACAGAACTGGGACTTATCTTAGACTTGAATTTCGTGACGTGCCCTTTGAAATGGTTGAAAATTTTGATCCTTGCCATCCTATTCTTGTCGGTGGACTTGCATTGGGGGAGGAAAATGTTGGATATATGCAGGTTAGAACTATGCTGAAATTGTTTAGCTTTCATCTTTACAATTTTAACACGAAGTTCAATGGCCTCTTGGCCGCCCTTTATTTTTTTCTCTTTATTCCTTCACCTTTTTCTTTTTAATCTCTGAAGGTACGGTTGAAGCGGCATAGATGGCACAAGAAAATATTGAAGACGAGAGATCCAATAATTGTTTCAATTGGGTGGAGACGGTATCAAACTGTACCCCTATATGCCATTGAGGACCATAATGGGCGCCACCGCATGCTCAAATACACACCAGAACATATGCATTGTCTTGCAATGTTTTGGGGCCCACTTGCTCCTCCTCATACTGGGGTGGTTGCTGTCCAGAATTTATCGAATAATCAGGTAGACAAATTCTTTCATTTTTCTGCTTAAGTTGAAATCCCTAAATTTCTGGTATTGATGGGCTTGTGGGGTTGTGTTGTGAAACTGGAGCATGCAGGGGAAATGACTTCCACTTAGTCTCCACAAACTAAAGATGGCAGAGTACAGAATCAGGGCTAGAAAATATTTGCTCTTTATCATTTTGCCAAGATATATTTCAAGAACACTGATAAAAGCTATCAAAATTCTAGCGTTTGTCCTTGTGGCTAACTAAGATGATGTTTCTGTTTATGCATCACCTGAATTCAATTGTGTTTATACTTTATAGCATTTGTCCTTAATAACTAAATGAGAACTACAACCCCCTGAGCCCCCACCCAACAAGAAAAAGAAGAAAACAAAGAAGCATGACATAGCTTTTACTTGCTCACCTACGAGATTAACAAGCCTGTTGATTTTCGGTTTTCATTTCATACTTTCTGTTTGTGATGCTAGATCTTATTGCAATTTTGGTTGTCCAATTGATTTCTGCTTGCGGCAGGCATCATTTAGGATTACAGCTACTGCTACTGTCCTGGAGTTCAACCATGCTGTAAGAATAATGAAGAAGATCAAACTAGTAGGTTATGCTTGTAAAATCTTCAAGAAGACTGCTTTTATTGAGGACATGTTCACTTCAGATCTTGAAATAGCCAGGTTTGAAGGTGCTGCTATACGAACTGTTAGTGGAATCCGTGGGCAAGTGAAGAAGGTATTTTTCTAACCCAAGAATGAACTTGTGCTCTGGTGCAATTAAGCTTCGTTTCTTGTGTCACTTTATTTTCTTTGCTTTTACATCAATTTTCTTATCATGTGTCACTTGTCACCACGTTGCTCGTGTTGACTGTAACATCTGCTGCGGTCTACAGTAAAATCGTGTTGTTTTGTCAGATGATAAGCTGATAATCAATTGTAGATTATATAATCTGCTCACTGACATATTTTCCATGTATCCTTTTACATTTTGTTGTCAATTTTTTCTATGGGGGCTGTAATTGGCAAGCAGGATCAGGAGTGGAATTTTTTCAAATCATGAAATGTTTAAAAGCAAATTTTTCTAATATCCATTTGCATCATAAATTTTCAACATTTTCATTCTGATGATTGCCTCAATAGTCAAAACTACAAGCAAACTTAGTGAGCTTACCTCATTTAGAATTAATACGCTGGGATAATAGCCGGAGAAAGAAGTTTTGAGACATTTGATGTATCTTTATTATTTTAGTGGGACATCTATTTTGGAAGTTTGTTGGAAAAAACAAAGAAAAAGAAAGTGCATAATAGAACAATGTGTCATATGGTATAAAGTAAAATAGTTACTAATGCAATAGTCTTTTTCAGTACATGTAGCTAACATTATGAGTCTCAATAATTTGTTACAGAATATACTGAATTATGCATTTGCCATGGCATGATAGTTTAAGCTTAGGAGGACTCGGTTTCTGTTGGGCCCTCCTGAACACCTATCATTTAATAGGCACATGTGCCAATGCATAGAAAATGTGAAGTTCTCTATCTGATGCTAATGCGGACCAATTTACTTCTGTTTGGTTTGAAAGTTAATTCTCTTTATTTGAACTTGCTTGTATGCTTCTATTGGTACATGACTATCCACAGGTCATATGTTACGGTGTAGCTGTGGTCCTGTTTCTTCTTGCGGTGTAGTTGTAGTCCTCTTTCCCCTTTTTATTTTTATATTATTAAAAATAAAACCTCTCTACTGATTGATATTGATTCTATGAAAGAGGAGGGTATGCTTCTTCTATATAAAGATAGACTATTATCTCTTTATTCTTCCATTCCTACCTTGTGGCTTTCCCATCTTTTACCAAAAGTCCCAAGGAATCCCTTCAAGTTTTCTTCTATTTGATTTGAGGTGGAGGCAACGCCCCTGGATTTTCCACAGCCAAGGGTTTGTGCTTGAGCAGGTTGGTCAACCTTACCCTCAATCTGTGGAAATGCCATGTGAGGCACACCTATCTGAATCAGAACAGACAATTAGTAGATTCACCTATTATAGCTGGCATGTTCCATATTGGATCAAAGATCTTTTCTAGTTGTTACTGCATTTAGGAGTGAGGAATAGCCCTGGGATTGGCTTTTGTTTGGAGTGAGCGCCAGTTTAGTGGGCATTTGATCCATACTAGGGGTGGTTGAGGTGGGTCGTTATTTTTCCTGTGGTAATGGATCATTTTCAATATTTTTTCAGTCAAATATTCATTAAGGCAGTCATTGGTAAGTGAGGTCTGAGTGAGGCAGGTAATGGATGCAACTTAGATTGGCTAGTGATGGTGGTTGATGAAAAAAGCAGCAAAAGGAATAGGAATATGATTGCCATGCCAATGTCTATAGACTATAAGCAAATGTCAATATAGCTATAGGTGGAACTTTCTGTTGGTTCTTTATTCATTCATCTTATGTTCAAGGGATTCATTATATTTCATGCACTTTTGACCTTATTGTTGTATATTTTACTGTTTCAGACATTGTACTTATCTATTTATTTTTTAAATTATTAAGGCTGCAAAGGAAGAGATTGCTAACAAGTCCAAGAAGAAGGGTGGATATGTGAAAGAAGGCATTGCTAGATGCACCTTTGAGGATAAAATTAAAAAGGGTGACATTGTGTTCTTGCGTGCATGGACTCAGGTTGAAGTTCCTCGCTTTTACAACCCTTTGACAACAGCCTTGCAGCCACGTGATAAGACCTGGCAGGGAATGAAAACAGTTGCTGAACTAAGGAGGGAACAGAACCTTCCGGTGCCAGTCAACAAGAATTCACTTTACAGGGTGAGCATATCAGCTCGCTAGAGTCCTTTTGTCCCTAATCAATCCTAGGAAAGAATTAGAACAGAATTAATAAAAGAAAATTGATTTTCCTTTATTTGTGTTATTTTCTAACCTTTTGTTTTCCTTTTGCTTAAAGCCTATTGAAAGGAAGCCGAGGAAGTTCAATCCATTGGTTATCCCCAAGTCATTACAGGCAGCTCTACCATTTGCATCAAAACCCAAGGACATACCTTCTCGAAGACGACCATTGCTTGAAAATAGGAGAGCTGTAGTCATGGAGCCTCATGAACGAAAAGTGCATGCTCTTGTTCAACACCTTCAACTCATTAGAAATGAAAAGGTATTTACTGGAACCCGAATTTTAGGAAAAACGTTTCTTAGTCAGATGTTCTTATTGATAAATTAATTAGTCTGTCGCTAATGGTACTAGTGAGCCATTCCATGCACAAGTGTTTTGGAATATGAAAGAATTTATCGTGTAAAATTGTGCTCCCAATCATAACTATTGCTATTTCTGTGTGGATTCTGCAAAACTCAGGAGAACTTTTGTTCTTAGCTTTGTGGTAGTTTCTTATGGCATTATGGCCCTTGGGTCACTCGAGAAAACATGGTAGTTGAGATTACTTCTTGCTTTAAATTTGAATGAATTTTCTTGCTTCCACTTCCCAGGCCCCAATTTTATGCTACTTGGCTTTTCCATATGTGTTCAGCCATAGCCAAGTCTAATTTGAATTTATTAAATTGACACTTGTAATTCCCTTTTCGTAGATGAAAAAACGGAAACGCAAGGAAGAGGCAAAGAGGAAGGCACAAGAAGTGGAGCGTGCAAAGGAAGAGCAACTTTCAAAAAAGAGACACAGAGAAGAAAGACGGGGAAGGTACCGAGACCAGGAAAAACTAAAGAAGAAGATGCGCAGAAATTCGGAATCCTGATTCTGGAGTACTGGCTTTACCTGGCGTGCGTCAGGCATATGGTATTTGCTTGCTGGACTATGAGTGTTGTAAAATCTCTCATCAATCTTTGAGAATCTATGCTTTGCAAATGCAAAATCAGGTAAAAGCAGCCGCGATCTACACTATACTGATAGGCAGATATAGCAATTAATACGGCTTCGTATCCAATTTCTTACACTGCGGAGTACACTACACAACCACCACAACGTGAAACACCCAGCGCTGAAAAACATGCAAAGCTTCTTTCTCCCATGTGAAGGGTAAAGCCCAACAATATCTGCGGTGTGGCATGGTGTGATTTTGTTCGAAAGTCTAATATGTAATGATGGAATTTTGTCTCGTTTTGTTAGAGACCTATATGGTTGTAAGGTGATGGACAGTCGGATGCCTATTTATGATTCCTCTGATTCTTGTAGGAAAATTTCTCCTCGTTCATGTCTCTGTTACGGGTAGATGAGGTGTTCCAGTTAGTGTTTGGTTACAAGATACCTGCAGTTTTGATTTCCTATTTCTTGAATCTTGACTTCTGAGGAGGTTTCAGCAGTCAAGTTCCATTCATATAATGGCGCCTGCCAGCGCGGGCCCTATCGTCCGAGTTCCAAGACTTAGAACCGTAGTCTGTTATGCAACGTTCATGGTTTCTATTTATTTGTTTTGGATTTAAAAGCTGTAATATGGAGGATTCTGGCAGATACAGCAATTTGAAATATTTTATATGCCTTTTAGAGTGTGAAACATCTTAACTATACACATGATTGGACCGCAAAACATCAGCAGAGTCGTTTTAGATCATCCCATTCCCACCTATGGTACAAGACATTTTTAAGTATCCGAAATTACAAAATGTCCGACCTTAAACACAGGCACGAAGTTTTGCTCAATCCCAACAAGAAAGCAAAACCAATGATTGGGTATCATGATAAAAATGATGATCTGATGCCACGGCAAAAACGAGACAACTCATTTGATGAAATTGAAAATATTAGAAGTACAAAGAAGGCAGTGTAATTGAGGTCTAATATAATTCTCACATTTTAGTAGACAGTAGCTTCAAACAAGATTCTTGGGCAAGTTCTTCTATACTTTTCAATGCACTAATAATAAAAGTCATTCTAGTTTTACTGCAACAAAATATAAACATGCGACGTTCCCTTGTATACATATTCTGATATTATCAGGTCACACCACTATATAGATTAAGTTTTCAGCACAAAATCATAAATCGGTCAGTTCCCCAAGTTGAAACCAGTTCGATCGTGCAGATAACCAAATTTCCATTTTTATTGGTTACCTGACCAATAGTCATCAGCATTAATCATGATAACGGCCAGTTAGCCGCTTCTGCATCCAATCAATAATGTCCCGAGCAATCTCTTCACGCTCAGGCTCAAAGAGAAGGTCGTGCAAAAAACCTTCATAAAGTCTGATGTCCTTAAACTTGGAGGGTGCCTCATTGTACAGATCTTGAGAAGCCAATGGATCAGTAACTCTATCAGCGGTCCCATGAAGGACAAAGAATGGGACCGTTACGGACTGGAAGTTGCGCATCAAATATGAAGAAATGCGCAGAATTTCATGCCCAGTTC
This sequence comes from Jacaranda copaia, assembly GCA_014898725.1. NCBI lineage: Eukaryota > Viridiplantae > Streptophyta > Magnoliopsida > Lamiales > Bignoniaceae > Jacaranda > Jacaranda copaia. Next base: position 574,097 of record JACGDI010005451.1, read on the forward strand.
GGACTCTGATGGGTCCAGTGTAGACCAAAGGGTCTGAGTACTTGGCCAAGAGGGCTGCAGGGTCCCTCGAAACTGGAATTCCCCTTTTATTAGCTCCTTTGAATTGGAATCTTGGAACCACCATTGAGAATATTGGTGCCACAGCCTACATACAAATATAATGGAAGTAAAATATATATATATATATATATAAGAAAATCATCCAGCGTGGATCAGCAGAATTAATGAAGAATCTGGATTGGCATTCGAAAATCTTTCAAGAATTAACATAAATCAGTAGCTCACAACTTACGCCAACAATAGGATGGGCTGGCTTGACACGTAAAGCAGGAGAAGTCAATATGATTCCCTCCAACATTGCTTCTATATGGGGATATGAAGCAGCCTATTCATGTCACAAGAATTCCAATACAGTAACACAGATAGTGGTTACATATAGAACTCAGCACAAAATGAAGAAGAAAAAAGGATCTTGCAAAAGCCATACCTTCAAGACCACTGCCCCTCCAGTTGAATGACCAAACAAGAAGCATGGTACACCTGGGTTCTCTAATTTGACTTTCTCCAAAAAGGCCGCCTTTGAACGGAAGAACATGTATCTATTAGTTCACATTATATATTCCTAAAGAATAATAAAGAAGCAAAGCAAAGCAAATCACGGCAAAAGAGGCTAGATGAGCAGACACACAAAAATAAGCTAACTTACAGTGTCTGCAACAACATGATCCAGTGAAGGTACATATCCATGCAATCCATCACTTCCACCATGACCTATCAAAGAAATATCAGTCACTATCACAAAAATTTTCAACTATATTTGTGGCAGGTTTACCAATCATTAGCACTCAGTTTCAAGTGTATGAACCAAATTAATATTTTCTTTTTTAGAAACTTATTGGATGTCCATGTATTAGTAGGGAAAGGGGATTAGGATCATAAATATTGCCTGATGGTTTAACAGTGTTGATTACATCAAAATACATCATAATAAAGATTAACTAAGTTCAAAAGCAGAATGATAGTGAGATAGATTAAGACCACCCGCTACATATGTCACTGTTAAGTAGTTAAGCTCCCCTCCATCCTGGGCCCCTCTTTTTTTTTTTTTTGATGAATATTGCTTTAAGGAACACTAGGTGAAGCATAAACAAAATGGTACTCTTTAGTCTTATTTCTCGCATCCTTTTCATTGGTCAAAGTTGGCAGGGGTGCTCATTGAAAATATAAATCAACAAGCCAAAAACTAGAGAAAATAAAAACTTACATTCTATTTATGTGACCTCTGAGGAGCAGATTGTTAAACATTCAAAATCCAGAAAATCATTAAAACTCTATCACAAGCACTTACCTATCCAATCCATTGCATAGACCCCAAAGTTGCAGGAGATTAGCTGTTTAGCAAAATGAGTGTAGCGTCCACTGAAAGCAAAACATAACAATGATATGTGTCACCAACCAGAGATTAGTAACAACAGCTTGCTTTAGACAGGAAACATGGAAGGAAATGGAAACTCAACACCACACCTGTGTTCGTTGAGACCATGTATGATAATCAGAATACCCCTGAAATAGAAGTACTTTGTAAGAAAACGTTAATTGTGAATAATGAAGGCAATTACTAAAAAATTGTTGTGTACGTCCTAGACAAGATGAATGTAAGCCATGAAAAAAATAAGAGACCAACACCGTTCAAGACTGATTGCTTCATTGATTAATCCCTGATGCTTCTTAATTTTATTTCAACAATAAGATTTACAATTGTTAATGAAGAGTTAAATGCATGTGATTTTCTCAAACACTTTCTGAATTAGATGATCAAAGAATACAAAGATTCTTTTAGTGCATGAAATTATAGCAAATGCACATGTGCGTGGAAAAATGTTGCAAAAAATAAAACCAAAACCAAATGATTAGAACCATGTCTCATACATCACAAATATTCACATTGCAGTAAAAATTTGCAGTCTGAGCTTGCTGCTACAGTTTTCTGAAAGGGAACTGACTGCATATAACTTGTATATTAATAACAGTTTCACGTTAATGAATTTTAACATAATATTGTATCTTGCATCAATAATATTGTATATTAAAAATACTGCAGACAATATACATAATTGGCATAAACTGTCATAACAGCTTCTTTCCACTACTCCATCAGAAAGGTGTAAACTCAAATGATCATTGACTGCTTTGATTTTTATAATCGTAATAATTACTGAACAACCAGCTTTTAACAAATTGATGTAAGATGCATGTGTAAAATAGCTAGCTAGTTACATTTAACTTTTCTGTGATAAAACAAACTCACAAGATTTCCAAGATGCTATTCATATCCCGTGGAAATGACATGGATATTAGTACAATTAAGAGGCAACCTGAGACATAAACAGGCACATACAGGCATCCAAGCAGAATTTGAACTTCTTACAGATCAACTAAAACCAGCTGACTCACAAATCAAGTACACTAGCAAATAATACATATGCTCTGCAGATTTACAAAATTAATGAGCAATGCTGCAGATTCAATATTCTACATTGAATTTGTTCAATGGAAATTTTCACCGATAAAGAAAAAGAAAAAAACTTGCTTAAAAACTAATATTCCTTCTGTCCACATCTAAATCTCAAAATTACTGAACTTACAAGACCGAGTGAAATTGTCTAATTTTTTTGGCTATCAAGTTTTCACAATTTAGATGCTGTAGAATTTTCTAATATAATTCTCCGATTGTTATTTAGTATTATATCACTCAAGTTGTATTTTTCAAATTAATTAATCATTTTTTTTATTACGCGTTAAAAAAGAATCAGATTAAAAGTCAACAACTCCAACATATTTATCTGCGGACTGCTCGAAAAATTCATTCGTACCTGTGGATATAAACAGTGCAAATTACGCAATCGAATGAAATATACTACGGAAATAAAAAATCCTCAATTTCACCGTCACGCAAGCATCAAATGAACAGAAAATGAACGAAGCATACTTTAATTCACCAGAAACCGGGAACCACGACCGGCAAAAGAGAGCATTCCGTTTCACACCGAAGAACAACGACGTCGTCCACTGGCACCTGCTGTTATCCTCCGCCACCATCTCTATTGCCTCCGCTAAAGCCCTGCGCCTCATCGTATCCTCCTCATCTCTCCGGATGCTGAATTTCCGACGCCTTAACGAAGACGACGCCGCCCTGGGGGACGAAGGCGGTGAGGTGGCGGTTGAGGATAATCGATGGCGGCGCGGAAGGAGCAGTAGGATCCAAACGAAAAAGGAATAAATTAAGAGGAGAGAATTACGAAAGGACGCGTAGGAGAAGATTGACTGACGGAGGTTTCTGAAGACCGGTATTATACGGCCGCTGGCACCGGATGTTAACTCCTCCACCTGCACCATCGCCGCCGGCTCCATTTTTCTCCGCCTTTTTGGTGTGAAACGGAATAAAATTGTCTTCTATGCACGTATGGAAATACAGAAATGGAAAAAGATATACAGAGACAAAATTGTGCGAAAGTCTAGAGTCTATTGAGAGAGAGTAGTAGTTTAACGCGTTAACCGGGATTTTATACAGGAAAATGGTGGTCTCGGAATTGGCTCCTGTTTTTGTTTCTCCAGTGATTTGCAGTTCGAACATCCAATTAACACGTGTCTAATTTTAAAATCGGATTTATTACCCTTTTCAGGTTTTTAAATCTGGTTGTAATATCGTCCGTATTTAGAATAATAATTAAAAAAGACACATAATAGGAAATAATCATTAATTCTTTGATTATTTTTTTTATAGATAATATTACAAAATGAAGGTACACATAAAATATCTTTTTGTTTTTTTAATAAATTAATATTATTTTATTATTAAATTAAATAAATTCAAATATAAACTATACACAATATATATAAGGTGTATAACACACTTATTTTGGGTACTTTATTATCAAATCAAATGAATCAAAATATAAACTACACATAATGCACGTAAGGTGCATAATGCGCATATTTTGAATCAAATATAAGATCTTCCACATTAATGCTAAAAGATAATTTGCAAGAGCACCAATTAAGGAAAAATAATCTTGTATTTTTGAAAATTATGTCTTTACACTTTTGTACAAAGTTTTTATATAACTAAAAACCCTACTAATTGAGGTTATAGCCGCCCACTAAACTACTAATTCTTTACATGCGATAGAATTAATAATATGAAGTCACGTGTAACCCATGTTCCTCCTCTGGAACCAAAGCAAATCAGAGTGTAGCTCGGTTCCTCTTCTGAGTGGCTTTTACTCTGAGTGCAGCTCACTCTTCTTTTGAGCGAAGCTCGACTTTTTGAGAGCATTTCAACTCTTATTGGAGTCTGTTCAATTTTCAAGAAATTTTAGGTCATATTGAGACAATCTTTATAGATATTTTTAGCTCGAACTAGCGATACATACACATAATACATAATAAGAAAAATTAATGTAACTAAGTTATCCAATGCAAGGATTACCTACGACTTGACATTTGAATACGATTATTAATTGGAGAAAATAACAGAGAAGATGACAGCAGAGAGAAGCGGCTTCGACAACACGGGAAGGAAAAGATACGGTGCGCCGGTGTTCCTGTGAAGATTGTGGACTAAGTCCGTTCAACGGTGATAACACGTCTGAAAATTGTTGAAATTTCTGTTTATAAGGATGCAGATTCAAAATGCAAATGCTGACGTGTCTTGTTTTAATTTGTCAATATTTGAGGTAATGTGGGTCCACCGTTTGTGAGGGTCAGGACGCTCTTACTTTTGTGGCCAGGGGTTTCTCGAATATTGCTAGTCTGAAAAGACTTCTAAAGTGACCTAAACGGTATTGAAGGATACGTTGCCAAATTTTGTTCCTTTGGTTTTGTTTGGTTACATTTTCCATATTATTTTTCAATTTTGAATTCAAAAATAAATAAATAATTATATTTTCTAATTTTATTTTTCAAGATATATAATTTATTCCAAAAAAATTTCTATTATTCCCAACTCCACACCATTCTCAAGATATCACATATTATTTCATCATTATAAATATATACACATACTCCAACTCACACAATCTATAAATACACTATGGGCTTATTTGCTTCGGTGTATAAGACTATGATGGATTAATATACTAGTGATACATAAGTTAGAAATGGTATCCAAAGCTACATAATCTATTGTTGCTTGAATTTTAGAAATTAGTGATATCTTATGTTTAACACTATTTAATATTTGGTTGACAAGATTACTCAATGTGATTATATTTTATAATATTTAAAATGTCCTAACTTTTAAGAAGGTGTTGAGGTTAGGGTTTTTTATATAAGAGGTAAAAATAATTTTTTTATTCTTTATTATATCAAATTCAAAAGGATGGATAGTGAATCAAGCCATTTTGATGTGATTTATAAATCAACTTGGCTCATGATACCATATCGGGCTGTAAAGGTATTGTGGCCCATAAAAATGTGAAGCAAATAAGAGATAAAGTTTGAAAATAGATCTATCAAGTTTTATCCAATAAAGCAAACAAGTCCTATATAAATAATTTTAAAATACTCATTTCACCCCACAAACCCAACAAAAAAAGTTATTAATGTGACATCTTGTTTTTTCAAAATATTAACAAATAAATCATTTTCTCTCAAAATACAAACAAACAACCATCCCATTTTTCAATCCCACTACCCAAAATCCATTCTCCCAAAATATTTTGGGAGAATGGCCCAATTCACAACCAAACATAGCCTTTGTCTTTTTACTTATTAATTTTTCAATTTGTGCAAAAATTATTATTTTCTTTTACCTCAATATATTATTTATCACTCGTATATCCTACAAATACCTTCGTAATCTTCATTTTCAGATGAGAGCATTTTTCCTCTACACTTTCAATTTTAGCATTCTGTTCTCTTATTTAAAGTCTGATTTAACTGTCAAACGGGCTAAATTCGTTTGGGTATTCAATTCCCAACACCCCCACAACATTTTGCTTATATCTCAAACGAGAACACGATGGACCACTCAAGTATCAAATCAGACTTGATTTAGGGGGTGTTTGGTTTAATTTCCATTTCCAATTTTCATTTTTATTATTTTTACGATAGTGAGAATTAATTATGTGACGTGGAACTGAAAATGTATTTGGATGAAACATTTTGAAATGTAATAATTATGTTGAAAATGTAACGATTATATTAGTTTTAATAAATTGTAAGTGGAGAGATATAAAAATAATATAATAGAGAAAGCGAATATATAGATTATTGGAGAATGTAGGGTGAAAATGAAAATTGAAATTATATTGGGTAAAACATTTTGAAAAGTGATGATTTATATTTTCAAAATAGGGTAAAATTGAAAAAGGGGGTTTGGAAATAAAACCAAACACCCCCCTTATACACCCTTAACATAAAATTTCAACCACTTGAATTATGGTAAAGAAATAAACTTACAATTTGATGTATTGGTAATAAGTTTTAAGGGACATATTAGTAAAATTATAATAAAAATAGTGCAAAATAAATCAGATGGACCTCCCAACACAATAGTGAAACATTCGAGACTTAACATTGTAAAATACTGCCATTAATTATAATTGACCAAAAATACATTTTGACTCGAACATTTACTATGGGATTCTATTAAAGTGAATTTTTTAGGCACACAACCCATTACATTTACATCCACGCTAGCAACTCTTGAACAAATCTCTAAAGTCAAAATTGGACCACGTCACAATTATTCATCAAGATTATTAATGCTAATTAACCATTTATACTATGTAGGGGTGTTCATCGAATTGGATTTACCTAATGAACTTAATTATCCGATCCAAACCAACTTAATTGGTTAAGATTGAATCAGGTAATCGGGTTCAATTGGATAAAATCTAATCAAAATCAATTAACAATTAATTTAAACTTCAGTTCATTTTTATATACCCAAACTAACCTGACTCGCCTCCTTGATTTTAAATTAAAATATTATACATATATATATATATATAAATTTTCTTCACTTTTCTTTTTTGTCAATATCTTTAACCTTTAGTCATTTTATTTTTCCGTCATTTCTAAATTCCTAAATCCCTCCCTCATTCTCTTTCTTTTCCTCTAGCCAACTGCCAACAAGACTAGCGGGTGTAGATAAGCTGAACCAAGCTGAGCTTGGCCTGAATCTAGCAGGTTCGAACTTGGCTCGTTTATTAATTTATGAGTTCGAGCTTGAGTCAAGTTTGGTCGAGCCTAAAAAGCCAAGCTTAAGCTTGGCTCGTTGGAATAGACGAATGCTCGGCAAGCCTTATCAAACTTGATTTAATAAAGCTCATTATAGAGAAGCAGAAAAACTCGATTCATTAAGCTCGGATGAGCTCGAATTCAAGTTCGTATAAGTGTGGATTAATTAGAGCTCATTTAGATTCAAAACAAAATTTATAATTATAAATTTTTAAATAATTTTATTCTATCTTTTTCTAAAAATAAAAAATTAAATTATTATTATTATTTTCTTACTTTTATAGATTTTATTATATTGGCGTAGATTATAATTATATATATGTGTATGTATATATAATAAAAAAGCTCGTTTAGGTTCGCAAACTTTTTGAGTCGAATATTATTGAGCTCGGCTCGAGCCCGAAAATATTGAGCCGAATACGAGCTTTCTCGAATTAAGCCTGAATCGTTCACGAATTGTCTCATCCCATTTACACCCCTAGACAAGCCCACCAACAATACTCAAAATAATACCTAATTTTTGAAAAGGCAAAATTAAAAATACAAAAAAGAGATAACATTTGACGAGGCATACCGACTATCCGACCCAAACCAATCGAACCCAAATTGAATTACTTTTGGTTGAGATCTAGAGATCCAATTTCATAAAATCTAATCTAATCGAATAATGATTGTGAGATTATATGCTTGTTGTGAGATTAAAATGTCTCCATTACATCCAATCCAACTTGATAATAATTGGGAGAACATGTGTTGGTGTAGACGTGGCAAGATAAAGATTCTAACATATCGCTAAAGTTAGTCCTCAACTTTATCATATGTGTTATACGCCAAGTTTATTGGGTGCATATTTTATATAATGCTTAGCTTGGACAAATCTAAGATTCTCAGCATAATTCTAATCGAGGGGAGCATACCATGTACTATATATGTGGTCCAGAATCTTCTTAGAAGCTTCGAAAATCTACAACATTGAATTAAACTATGTTAGCTCTTATTACAGTAATCTTACAGCATCTTTTAGACAATATTCGGTATTTCCCAAGTCCCGGTTTGAATGTTCTCTTTAGTATATATTAACAATTTGTGCACATTCGGCGAATATGCTAAAATTTTTATAATATAGAATAAATAATTTTTTTTATATGACATTAATTTTTAATAATATTTAATATTATTTGAGTTTTTACATAAATAATAATAAAGTGTTAAGAGAAAATAATAATTATGGATATAGAATGTGTGGGTTGTAAATGATTGTTATTATATAATTGTAGTTATAAAAATTATAAAACAAAAAGTGAGAGTATTTTAGTTACATCACACGAAAATATACTAAAAGGGGATTACGTGCTTTATTAATAATATTAGTGATCGTCGCGCATGGTCCCCGCACGCATAAGTACTTTCTTAATGTTACGTGATTGTTGTACATATTTATTCTTAAATATAATGAGGGAAAGATATTTAAAATACCTAATTAATTATATTCGTCAATCAAAATTAAATAAAATTTATATTAAATAAATTGTAAATGCGTATATTCACAAAGAGTATTTGCAACTAATTTATGTACAAAGTAATTATATAGTACATTTACAACTCTTTACAGTGAGCTTCTGCTGCAATCCTGCAAATTAGAGAATAAATAGATTATATATTAATGGCACATGCACTATATAATTATTTTTAGCATAAAATAAAAATGAGTTTTGAAAATGAAAACAAATAGTCTTTAACAATTTCCAAAAACATACACAAAAATTCATTACATTTTCCTATACAACTTTATATTCTCCAACCCCATTCTCAAAATTTATTTTTCCAAAATATATAATACAAAGCATACAATTTGTAACCAAACATTACCAAAGCATTAGAATTCTAAGTATTTTTTGTGGCTATTTAATTAGTTTAAATTCTCTATTTTTTTAAAAAAATTTATCTCTTAGTTCATTTCATAAATATATGATACCCGTATTAGATATTTTTCTATAAAAATAATTGACTGAGAATCAGATACAATAGAGGAATCAAAGTGCTCTTTAATTTTATCAAATACTAATATTTGACATTTTTGCAAAAGGTTTTGGTAATGTTATTTCGTCTTATGGAAAATTTTCTTTTAAATTTATTCCTTTGCTCCTCAAGACATATTATTTGAATACATATATAGTATTAAGGTATTCAATGAGAAATTATAG
>JACGDI010005451.1:592847-605147 GCA_014898725.1 Jacaranda copaia
ATTTTCCTTTATCACTTTTTTCTTTTTGTTCGATGGTTTGATCAAGTTATTTTACTTTGTTTTTAATACACACGCGCACCAAGAATATATTGAGATTCAAACTGCGGACCTCATGCATGAAAAGGACTATATCGTTGGATTAATTGACTGCTGTGCTGATGATTTTATCAAGTTAAATCCATTTGTATTATTGTTCAATAATTAATATAAAAATAGAATACGCTATTGATTTGCACCGAAATTTGGTTAAGAGAGTGTTTGGATGAAATTATAATTCGTTAAAATATTAATAGATACATAAAAGTTTATAAAATGTTATACAATATTTTGAAAATCTTTTAAGAGGAATTTATGAACTCCTAAAAAAATTTAGAATCTTATAAGTTCTTTTGTTTTTTTTTTTTTTAAAAAAAGAAAGAATAAGAAGTTTCTAATTGATTTTAAAAATCTTAATTTTTAATTTTAATATTTAGTTTATGCACCTATGCACCACAAGGTATTGTACTACGTACGATACAAACATCTCTTTCAACTCTTAAAATTTTCCAATAATTATTTGTTAAGCACATTGTTTTATACTCTTTATGAGTTTAAGCATGTCTGTCAATTTAATTATTTGAGAATTTTATTTTATACACGTCATATATATAACTCAAAAAATTTATCTATATTATAGATTTGGAACTCACTTCTACGAAAAAGATCATGACCCCATCACTTGACCTCCTTATTGAAGTATCATTTTACTCTCATCACTTAGATAAACACAACATTGTAGAATATAGATCCGAATTAGGATAGAAATTTTAATTAGTTGGATATGATAAATATTTCAATACCAAGCATCAAATACATTTCTTGATAGTCTTGAAATCCTCTCTCAAGAAAAATTCTAGCCAATTTTTTGAGATTACAACGAATAATATATATTATATATAATCAGTTCTAAATAATTAGAATTAATTCTAAACAAAAAATTTATTATTTTTTGTGAATTGGTACACAAGAATCCTAAAACACTAATCTAGTAATCATAGCCATGAAATCTCTACATTCAACTATATATATATATCTCTATGTATCATATAAAACAACCATCCTTCAAGAGGACTTTTCTTCCCCAGAAAAACCCTACAAATGTTAGCTATAGAGGTTTATCAGTTACCAGCTCCACTTCCCAATTTGATATCCCAATATCCCTAATGAGTCACATGATCCTCATGCCAATCCAATCTTCAACCCATATTGCCAATCCAAACAGGCCTTCTTAATACTAAAAAATCAACCTTTTGAGTTCAAATAACATCCTGTGAATCCTCACGAGCCTACCCATGCTTCCTATAGCCCTACATTCCATTATTTTTTCAAGCTTCCATCAACTTTGGTGTTCCCTTACATGCACCATACAATGTTTCCTACTCCTATACTGCAATATATACTGCAAATTGCAGCACAAAAGCCCTACTTGCGGTTTGATCATTTATGGCTGTGACAAGAAAGCTACTCTTATCTGTTCAAAGGTAGCACACAGATTTTAGCCTGTAAAGGGTCTTTTCTTGACAGAGGAAAGAAAGAAAAATACGAAAACAATTATCGCCCTTTTCCAATTATCCCAAAAGTCTTTAAATTTGCAGTTATGAGGACACTACCACACTATAAATACACGTAGAGCTATACTGGTTCTCGACTAAATGTAATTAATGCTGTAGCAGTAGAGTTTATGTTTTCTGCAGCAAAAAGAGATGACAGTTAAAGCACATGAAGAGGAAACCAATGCCCTTACAACTATGGTATGCATGGCCTCAATTGATGATTATATGATATATATATATATATATATCTATCCTTAGCTAGGAACGTTTCATCCATGTGTGTGAAACTAAGTCCTCTTTATTGCCGGTTTAGATTCCCTATTTCAATTTATGTTTCATCTCATATTTTATTGCATGGATACATGATAAGTGCATTAAATATTTTCTTATAAAAATAATTGATTAAAAACTAAATACTCTTGGCATGTGTCTATTATATTGAAATAGGAGATGAAATACGAAATAAAATAGAGGATTCAAAGTGCTTTATTGCAAGCAAATTATCTTAAGGAGTGTGGAAATTAATTGCGTTTCTAAGTTAGAATGTATGTTGCATTATATATATACATGTATATCGATGTAATTTTGTAAAAAGAAATTCTAATACATATTAGTTAATTTAGCAATATTATAATTGTGATATGATGAAGGAGTCGAGAGTGTTAAAACAATTTATGAACTACATATACTTTCTTATTAGTCCAAATACATTTTTATAAAGACAAAAGTATCTTATCGCATGTCCTACGAGATAATAAATTGTCCTGAAATTCTTCTATCGTATTCAATTTTTTCCTCTTGATGAGAAAATATTTGTTCTTCCATATACTTCGAGTTGTATACACATAAATAGACCAACCCCACCATTTTTTGTTCAATTTTTCTCATAGAATTAAATTTTCATCAAGTGATCGAATTAGTCCTATCTCTAACATGATGAATGTAAATACCCTCTTTAACTTCTATTCCAACGGTATCAGAAGAATAAAAGGATATTTTAGGGGAGTTTCTTGTCCAAAATTGGTTAATGGGTTGACTATATTTCAACCCTTTTTCCTCTTACAATAATTTTCTTAATTCTCTATGGCAGAGTGATGGTCAATTGCTGCGAAAAGTGGTGTCCGATGTAACAAGCGAACTAAGCAAATTGGGCAAAGATTTGGAAGCCATTGTTGAATTGGATGAAACAATCTTGCAAGCAGAATGCGAATGCTGTGGCCTAAAAGAAGAGTGCGCCAAAGAATACATTTCAAGGATCCGAAATTCGTATTCGGGTAAATGGGTTTGTGGGCTTTGCTCCGAAGTCGTTAAGGAAAGGCTTAGCCACGGCCCGGCAGCCATTGAAGAAGCCATGACCTCTCACACAAATTTTGTTCAAGAGTTCAACACTACGACTAGGCTTAATCCCAAGCTATCATTGACGTGGGCTATGAGGGATATTGCCAAGAGAAGTTGTGAAAAGAGAGAATAATCTATCCAGCGGGATTAAGATAATGAGAAGTTCTAGCTGTGTTCCAAGGATTGATATTAACATAAACCAATAGAATTTAGCTATTAAATGAAGAGAGTTAGTTATAAATATTGTTAGGGTAAATATTATTAATTGTTAATCTGTTTAGAGTTTTATCTAATGTTTGATTAATCAGTCTGTTTGAAAAATCATTGTAATGACTCTGAAAGTATGCATGCAGTTTTTGCTGAAATTTTTATACATATCATAAATAAATTTAAATTTTAAGTGTACTAAAATAAATGCTTAATATAATTGTGGATATTTTACATTTGATTGAGTTGAGATATATAATAAAACACAAATTAAAACAAGTATCTAAATGAAATTATAGAAAACTTATTATTATATTATAATTGTATAGTACTTAGGCACCATGCTAATTTTATAGTACTTAAGTACTCAGTTAAGTGACTCATTACCATCAAGTCGCACTTATAATAATACTGTCTGTACATACATATTTATAACCAAAATGTTCAAAATATCCAAAATTCGCCAAAGAATTTATTAAAATAGTATCTATGATCAAATTATATGCTAATTTTGGAGAAGAAGAGCACATAAACCTCTCATTCATCACTAAATTTGTACCATACCCAAGATTTGCTCTTTTTTTGTTTTTATTTTTATTTATATATACATATGTATATCAGTAGTTTGTTTAAACTTGAACTCTTGACTTTCCATATTATACGGTAGACTTATATGTCACTGGACACATACCACGCAACAAGTTTGTTTGTGTGGGCGGGTGGGGGGGTCTATAAGAAAGATTCATTTTTTTTTAAATTATTTTTTAATTAATTAAATAAATATGTAGCAATTATCAATAGTGCTCAACAATTACCTTTAAAATAATTTTATATATACATAAATATGTAAAAAATTTACTCTTTTTTTTTGAAAAAAAAACCTATCACCTATAAAATTGTATATTCAACCAATATTGACGCGATAGATATGAGGAAAGAAATGCTTTGAAAGAGTGGAAGCATCCAATGATTGCAGTTGGTTCCGATAATTGGTCCATCCATAGAGAGGAGCAAGAGAGAGCCGCCCATTAAAGTGTTCGACGACATCATGGATAGAGAAAATGACAACCATGATCCATTGATCCTAGTATATATTTTTCCTTTTCTTTTCTTTTTAAACATATATATTTTTTGTGAAGAAAGTCTACTAATTAAGTGGACGAATGTAGTTTAGACAAGATTCCAATGGATAACTCACTAAATCCATTCAAGATTAAAGATAAGGTATTTAGGATTTCGTGTTGACAAAAGTTGTCCCAATAAAATTGGTTAAATTCATGGACCTTTCTTCAACTTATATGTATGAATTGAGACATATTGAGGACAATCATGATCTATATATCCTCTTCATTTCTAGTATGGTGACAATTTATTTTTATTTATTTTTTTAGAAGATTATAGTTAGTTCTAAGATTTTTCTCAAATTATTCTTTATAGGATTCAAATAAATGACGTAGAAATGACACTCCACTAAAAGGGTGTTTGGCTAAGTTTATTTAAATAATCTTATAAGCTCCTACATCTTATAAGATGTTTTTGCAGCTCATAAGATGTTAGATTTTATTTTTAAAATAAATTGTTAAAGTGTTTGGATAAAATAAGATCTTGGAGTTTATAAAATGTTAACAATGATAATTTTGTAATTAAAAGTGTTAAAAATAAAGAAGATCGTTAAGATTTTTAAAAAAATAATTAGGGTTTTCTTATTTTTTTAAAAAGAATTTATAAGCTCTTAACATCTTATTTTAGGATCTCATAATATCTTTTTTTTTTTAAATTATCAAATACTTTTTATTAATTTATAAACTCTTAAACATCTTATAAGATATTTTAAAAAGCTTACAAGCTCACCCAAACACCATCCAAAATGTCAATTCATTATAAGTTCGTATTACCTCGATCCGTGTCTCTTAGCCAGTTGTAAGACCCTTTTGCCATTTTAGGCTTTGGATCTAATCCCATGAAGCCCGTACAAAAGCAATTACGTAAAAACATAGAAAATAAGAATGCGTAATTAAATATTTTATCTTAAAAATATCCTCTTCCCTTTTATATTAGTCAATTATTCTTCTTAATTTTATCTAATCACCAATTCCTTATGCTATGAATGAACTATTGCCTTTATTTTTCTTTTTCTTTTTCCTTTAAAGAGACAAAAGCAAAAGTATAATTACAAGTCCGATAAAGAAAGTGTTGGCTGCATTTTTAGTAAGGATGATGTGGTCCTAAATCTTTCATAGGGTTGATGTTCAAAATCCCAATTGCACTAAGTTTGGTCCCAAGATTTCTCAATCCCCAAAACTTTTTGCACCACATTATAGAAGGTAAGCCAAAGTTGATGCAACGTTCTAACCTAGCACGTGACTCCCACACGTGCATTCCTATTTACTTTAGGCTTTGAAAGTGAAAATAATGGACCACCCTTTTTTCAATTTTTCAAAAAGTTACGTGTGAATTTAATCATCATATTTTAAAAAATAAAAGAATGCATTTTGTGGTGAAGGTTTATGTGATTGTGATATGGAAGTATGCATTTGAAATCAACGTATTCTTCGCGAAGTTAGTAAATAGGTTGGCTCATAATTTTCTATAAAGAGGTAACATACTATTTAAATTATTGTGGATTTACTATTTTTGTGGCAGTAATTTTTTAATATAATATTTATGATTTAAATTGAATATTTCACAATACTGAAGAATTTTTATGATTATATTAAAGGGTATTGTATTGATCGATTCTTTCCAATATTGCAAGATTCCAAAAGGTATTTAAAAGATTGTTAATATGCTATGCTATTTTTGCTTTATGAGGAGTTTAATAAATAGGTTATCTATATTTGTATCTCCTCTGAGTTTGAGAAATTATGGAAATATTTGGTTATGTTTTTTTGTTCAATTTTATTATGTGTTTTGAGAGAATGAATTATTAAAGAATGTAAAAGTTATTTTTTGGTACGTTTGCTTATATTTTGAGGGAGACATTTTTTACTATAACAGTTAAATCAATATTTTTTTGTTGGGTTTTTTGAATGAAAATAGAATTGAGTGATTTTTTTAATGTTAAAATAATAACAAAAAATATATATAATATGTATGTATATATTGGAAAATGTGTGTTTTGGAGGAAAAATAAAGATATGTTTGGTTATATTTCCCCAAAATAATGTCGTTTCGAAGAAACATAACCAAACAAAACCTATAATTTTCTCTCTTGTTTTTCATTTTAAATAATAAATACACCTCATTGGTCGAATATGAAATTACCAAAACCCCCACCGTTATTACTCTACCCACAAATAATGATGTCAATAGGAAAAAAAATTTAATTTCCCATTAAACCCTTCTTGTGGCATTTTTTTTTAAATGGATCAAAGATGCTCCTTGTAATTTTATAAATAAAGAGGGGGTACAACATTTCTACTATAGAAGCTTTAAATTCCTAGAATAAAATGTGCAAGACATAATGTTATTATGTGGTCAAGTTAGAGATGTAAATGATTATTCAAAAATTCGTTTATCGTTCGTATTCGTATTCATTTATACAAAATTTATCCGCATTTATTTAAAGTGGATATTATTCATATTCGATTAGTAGATATCTGATTATAAATGAATACGGATATGATAAATGCATATTCGATCCGTTTAATATCAATTCCAAATACATATTAATTAAATAATATATTATTTATTTTTTTAATAAAAATTTCATAATTCATATATATATATATATAAATTATCATTGAAGAACTGAAAAGAAAAAGAATAAATTTAAAAAATTATTTTAATATAAGAAAAAAATTAAAGAATAAAGTTAATCAATCCAATTATTGGTGGTTGACTTTATAATTAATGTACTTAAATATCATTATTATTAATAATAATAAGTACCGATAATCAATTATAAAGTCAATTATTGATTAGAAATTATATTATTTATTTAATTTTTTTTAATGAAATTATATAGTTCATTCTATTAATTAAAATATATATATTTGTTATAAATTTACAGATTTATGTATTTAGATATTTATAAATAGATATTTAAATAATTATCATTAAATATGAATATAAAAAATAATTTAAATATAAATAAATGTGAATAATTACAATTGGATACGGATATATTCGAATTCGACTGATATCCGCTCGATACGAATTCGGATATTATTTTTCAATATCGATCAAATTCGTATTTGTATTCGAATATTCAAAAAGTTAAATGAACGCGAATATAAAAATAACATATTCGATTCGTTTAATATCCGTTCACAACTATAGGTCAAGTATACTTGGGTTGTTGACTTTTCAGATTTGAATCAACTTATGATTGTAGTCCGACTTCTTCTGGGGCCCGGCCTGACCCAAATCTAGCAAAGATTGCTGTTGGAGTCGGACTTTGAGCCCGTACCGGTGGATCCATTATGGCCCATTTGTAGCTCATGTGTTCCCAATAATTTAATCGTGTTCTTTCTCAATTATTGAAGACTTTGCCAATTTTTCGTTTTTTATTTAAAAAAAATAATAATTAAGTGCTGATTTGGGTTGTGATGTGCTTTCGCCTTTGGGTAACGTAATTTCATAAGCAAATAGATAAATAAAATTACAATCAAATTCAACACATACCATAATCAATAGAGAAGATGTTTTAGAGAATATTTAGCAATTAAATAAGTAGAATTTCTTTTATAAATTATTTTAAAATTTTCAACTCCTCCTCTAACATATAAGACATTTGGGGCGGCAATCGTGTCGTGTCGGGTTGTTTTGTGTCAGGTTGAAGTGGAAATATCACAAAATTTTACTTAATCCAAACCCAACCCAATAAGCACTCAACTGAATAAGCTTTAACCCAAACCCAGTTTGAAATTTTTCGTGTCAACTCGAACCCAGCCTATTTCAGCATATGATTATTTTTCATTAATAATTCATCTAAAAAACTTACACATTTTATGTTCAACTAAAATCTTAATAAAATAATCAATTTATACCAAGATTTTGAGAAAAGTCAACTTATGCCAAAAAGTTAGAAAAGTCAATATTATATTCTAATAGCCCAACTTTTGTACTATAGAGCAATTTGATAATTATACTTTATTTAATTTTCTCTACAATATTAATAATATACAAATTTTTATGTTAAACCAAAAGTTTCGCACAACTTAATCTTAACAACAGTGAAGTCAAATTCCAATAAAGAAGTATAATTTGTCCCATTTAATAATAAATAATTATCCTAATATCACTAAGTAGTCAAGATTTACATAGTGAATAATAATCATTAATTCTTATAAATCAATATAGAGTTAAATTGTTCAAAAATAACAAGTCATTGCTTGAAAATGCAAAAAATATAAAGTTATTATCGTATTATTTTCATATTGCTTATCAAGTCGACCCAATATCAACCCAAACTCAATAATATTGTGACAGTTTGTATCATGTCGAAAATTGCCAGCCTATAAGACATAATTAATTAGCATTATCAATACAATATAGGAAGGGGAATTCACTATAATATTGTTTCACTTCAAAGAGGGATGGAATCCGAGGGAGTGGGGAATATTTCGGTTAAATATTCTATGAGTACAATAGAAATAAAATTTAAATAAATAAAAAAAACCCATGTTTATATGATAATTAAATTAAATTAAAAAACAAAAGGAATTAAAATCGCACCTTTTTTGTTTTAAAAGAAGTGCTATATTTTATTGTCTACTTTGTTACATCAAAGTAGGTTAATTTAGTTCTTTTATTGAACACGCACAACTTAGTGGAGTGGAGCCCTATCCTTGTTCACATCACTATTTTCTTGTTTCATTAAAATTAATTGCACTTTATCTAATGCTCACATTGGACCACTGCCCAAAAAATAAATAACAAAGCTTATCTAAAAGTAATGGACAAACCTTATTTGGTGGAATTTGGGTCGGGTTTCGTCATGCCTACCTCATCTCAACCTAGACAATCAAGCCAAGATATAAGAATTTTTAGGACATTCTTTTCTTTTAAATATATAAAAATGGTTTTGGTGAAATAAAAAAAAATAGAGTATTGATTTTTGAATTCTATTTCCTTTTTCTTTTAATTTTTTTTGGTTATGTGATGATTACACGAAACAAAATGAAGTTTACAAAAGAATTTTTACAGGGCAGAATCTGTTGTCACGATTTTTAGAAGGGCCACACTTTAAAAGCTAACTATAAAAGTGAGAGAACTCAAGGGTCATATAAACTTCACATCAAATACCCATACATTTGATGTGGGATAAACTCCCACTAAGAGCCCATACTCTTACTAAAAACCAACCAGGATTATTACAATATAGGTACGTTAATAAAAAGTTTGAGAATTCTCTATTTTAATTGTTATTTTACCATTTATTTTATTCTGTGGATGTACATTAAGTGTTGTGACAGTATTGAAGTGTTTTTTTCAAAAAAATATTTTTTATATAGTTCACTTTTATCAATTATAACAAGATATAAATTAAAAGTTAAAATATCAATTGAAATAGAGATTTTAAATCGATAATCAACCAACTACAAATTATCTTAACTATCAACTTTACCTCTATAACAATATTATATTAGGGTTTGCGCTGGTCAAATGATACTAACCTCATACTTATATATGTGTGAAATTCGAATTGCAACTCAAATCATCAGCCCAAATCTATATTCCTGTGTAAATAAAAAATAATAATAAGATTTAGTGTTATATCATAATTCATAAAGATGGAATAATTTAGATTTAATGAGCAAAAAGTGCTGGATTATTTTATAGAGCAAACAGGTGCACTAAATTTTGGATGCTTGTGCTCTTTACAGCATAATGGCACAAATTAACTTTCCAATATCATCTAAAAAGGGGATGAACTGCATTAGGAGGTTGTAGTGCTGCATATTGAATATAAGATAAAATTAAATAGTGTTTTTTGACCCTAACTATTGGATTTGTACAGGAAAAGTGAGCCAACATACATTAAAAAAATACACTAAATGAGAGTATAAATATTAAACAAATGGCGCAGGCCACTTAAAAAAATATTTAACTAGTCCTTGTTGAATAAAAATTGTGATTAAGATAGGTTCCTAGATTAAATTTATACATATATAGTACTACTAGCTAGATTTGAGAATAACATAATCTGTCGTCATAAGATAGATATTTATAATAGTTGATTTATATAAATTAGGAAAAATTAAAAAAAAAAATTGCGGGAAACTAAGATATTTCATAGGGAAATTTAAAAAAAAAATAAAAATTTTGAATGAAAATTAGAGAAATTTTTAATAAATTTCAACCAACATATACAAAGTTAGTGGGGATTTTGTTAGGTTATGGCCTGCCCACGAGCCCAAATCAGCCTGCAGCATGGGCCTTCAAGTATATGAGTCCATGTATGAACAAAAAATTAATGGTATGCTAAATATTTGGATTATATTTCTATTAGTCACTAAAATACAATACTCAGGTAATGTTTGAATATGAATTGTACGTTTTGGATATATGTTTTGAGAGTAGGGTTGAGGAATGTGATGTATGTTTGTTTATACTTTAGGAATAGATAGAAAATTATTTTGTAAAATTTTGGTATGTTTGTTTATGTTTTGAGAGGAAATAATTTTTACTGTAATAGTCAAATTAATACTTTTTTGTTGGATTTTTTTGGGTGAAAATGGAATTGAAAAATATTTTTAATTATAAAGATAATAATAAAATATATAATACGTATATGTGATGATTGGATATGATTTTTTAATTGTAAAAATAATGATAAAATATTATAATATGTATATGTATGTACATGGAATTTTTGGTAATAAGCCAATTGATTTGAATGGATATTTTGAAAATTAATATTTGTTGTTTTGACAAAAAAAAAAATGACCCATATGTTTGATTACATTTTGCAAAAATGAATTTGTTTTGACAAAATTTAACCAAACACAGCCTTAATTATTCAACTCGACTATATTTTGAAACTCGTCTTTTACTCCTTTTATTTGAAATTTATGACCTAGAGAGCTTTCAAGTCTATTTTGTATGGATATTGATATGGCAAAAATATGGATAAAATCAATTCAGTAAGGCATATCGTAATAAAATTATCCTTCACGTATAAGATAAATAAATATGGGTTTGGATCCAAAATCCTAGTCCAACTCCTATAAGTACCTCCAAAATTAACTAAAAGTGATATCAAATTACTTGTACACTTGAGCTATTTTTCAGAAACAAACGGCTTCCAAATTAGAGAGCACACTTCTCATTCTTCAACATGAAATTTCAAGAAAAATCTTAAAACGGAGTAAATTCGACCTCAGATATATTCGTAGAAAGACAAAAGACAACTTCATATATTTAGAAAAGGGAAAAGACTCAATTTTTCTTCTTAAATACCCCTAAAACGCATAATTGTTCTTTTTAAAAAAAATAAAATAAAATAAAATAAAATAAAATCAGAGGTGTAAGAAAAAGCGTGAATGTCCCCTCAAAGAAGCTGTTGCGAACCTTAATTACCTCAAAATGTTACATATGCTAAACAAAGAAAAGTACAGAACAGATAACACAATTTTTCCGTTTTAGTCCAGCGTGAGTGGCGTATTAGAAACAAATACGGTATAACAATTTAAAACATACTATAAAGGCATGTTTGGTTACAACTTTCTTTTTAACTAAAAGAAAAAAAACTAATACTATGTTTGGTTCAGAGATTTTAGTGGGGAAAAAGAAAAGAAAATGTTAAGAAAAATATTTTTAATTGTTTATAAAAAAAGAAAAATTTGGGGAAAAATATAGTATATATGAGGAAAATTAATTTTTCTCACAAAATAACGAGAAAAATAAGAGAATAGCCTTTTTGAACTGTCTTTTATTTTCCAACACATTTATCACTCGTCTTTTCCTCATTCCTTTCTTCAACAATCAAACAAATTTAAAATTTTATTTTTGCTTTTTTTCTTTTTTTTCCCTAATTTTTTTTTTTGTGAAAATCCTTAAGCCAAACATAGTGCAATGGCTGAGCGTGGATGGGGAGAGGATGGGCTTTGGTGAGAAGTACTAGAAAATGGGGGGATGGAAGAAAGCGTGCTAAGCTGACAAGGACAACGCACTGTATATTCCTTCGAGAAAGAGAATTGCGTGGGTCCCAATGAGT
>JACGDI010005451.1:605284-624911 GCA_014898725.1 Jacaranda copaia
CCCCCCCCCCCCCCCAATATGAGGGTATCAATTTTGGTTAATTACTTGTACTATTTATTTTGCAAAGATACACAATTTTATTAAGAATTAAAATTTTGTTTGAGTGTGCTCATAAGTCTTTTAAAAATTGAAATATATTGTAAAATGAGTGAAACCTCGTACGATATGAAATATTCAATAGAAGTTTTGAATACAAACTCTTAATTAGGAGTTAGAATTTGATAACTTGTTTTAAAAAGATAAGAAGTTTAGAACTTTTTTTGATAAAATTGTCATTAATAACATATTTTAATTTTAACAACATTGGTCACAAAGTTATTTATTACTAACATATTATAAGGTCCAATATCTTACTTTATTCAAAAAATTTAGAAGTTTATTTGTAAAATAAGATCAAATATTTTATAAGCGTCGTAATATCTTATACTTTTATCCAAAAA
This sequence comes from Jacaranda copaia, assembly GCA_014898725.1. Classification (NCBI taxonomy): domain Eukaryota; kingdom Viridiplantae; phylum Streptophyta; class Magnoliopsida; order Lamiales; family Bignoniaceae; genus Jacaranda; species Jacaranda copaia. The sequence goes on from JACGDI010005451.1 coordinate 605,725, forward strand.
CTTTAAAATTTTTTAAATATATTTAGCCTAAAACAGCGAACACGTGGACAATCTAATTTATAATATGTATTAACAATTCATAATACACTCAACATGTTAATGCAACTAAAAATTACCAATTTATTACCAAAAACACAACAATTAAATCAATTACAACTAAAATATTGCACCACCAAATGCTGATGATAAACATTCCCACAAAATATTTAGATAGATAACTGCAACACACACACACACACACAATAGCTAGATACAAAATAGCTCACCAATTAGCCAGACATTTTTGTTTCTGTTCAAAGCTTTTTTCAAGAAAAGTTCACACCATTTTTGCATTGTTGATGTAAATAACTCCAAGGAGCAAAATGCAAAGGGAGCATGGCCTCACCAAACTTTTCAAGCTTCATCGGTTGCACATTTTTCCTTGTCGCTTTCCAAGGCCAGTCAAAAGTGCATTTTGGTAATATCTGACAAAAGCTATGGCTTTTCCCCGAACATCTGTCCCCTGCCATTCTTTCTCTTTAAACCATTCGTGTGTGCTCGAAGCTGTTCAAGCTAAGCTGCATTCTCGTATATACCCACAATTCTACCTGCTCAAAATCTTCCCCTCAGCTCTTCTATCTATTTATATACATATATACCCTTCATAAATTCTTGCCCCTCAAACCCTACTAGTATTTCTCTTCACTTCTATATTTGCTTCACAATTTCAGCCCCAAGACCAGCTTTTTTCTGTAGCAAAAATTTTGTTTCTTGCAGCTTATCCAAGTTTTCTTCTTTTGGGTACGTCGCTTGACCTTGGTTTTATTCATACTTTATGTAATTACTGATATGTATCTGGATATATATGGAACTTATGTATATCTATCCATATGGGTAAAGTTTTCCCATAGTCTTGAGGATTTTGTGGAGTACTATGTATATTTGTTTCTGGGATTTCTTAATTTCATGCAAAAGTATTTTCTGATTCTTTGAAGGAAGTTTGTGTAATATTGTTAATTTCTGGTATTCATGTTAGGAGTGCTTTCTTGCTTGTTCTTTTGTTTTGTCTATATATGACAGATTCTTCATAAAAAAGCTATCTTTGTGTGTGTGTGTGTGCGCCTGTGTGTGTTTTGCTTTTGATTACGTGACTTTTTTTCAAATAACAATAGTAATGAGCATCATCAGATCCAAGAATTTTGGTGAAAAATTGCTTTTTTTGATTTATTTTTGCTTTTTTCTTTTCTTTTCTTTTCTTTTTTTTTTTTCAGAAAATGAAGGATTATCTCCATTAGCTGAAAGTTGCTCAGCTTTCTTTCAGTCCATTCAAGTTTATTGGCGAAATTACAGCTGAAAATGGCGAAGAAAGGATTGATGAAAAGATATGAAATTTTGATCGAGTTTATGTTCGTGTTTATGTTCTTCAACTTGTCTGCATGCAATGGTTTTGAACTTGAGCTGCTTTTGTCTGTGAAAGCTTCAATAAATGATCAATCTCAGTCCCTCAGCAACTGGAATTCATCACTTTCTTTCTGCAAATGGAATGGAATCACTTGTTTCGGTTCATCCCACGTCTCAAAAATCGAGCTCCCGGGAAAGAACTTGTCAGGAAGAATTCCAGAATCCATTTTCGTATTGCCCTATATCCAGTCCATTGATCTGTCCAGCAATCAGCTGTTTGGGGAAATCCCACCGAATTTTTCAGCTTCTTTTTCGCTCAGACATCTCAATCTGAGCAGCAACAACTTGACTGGGCTGATTCCCAGCGGCCATCTTCCAGTTCTTGAAACACTGGACTTATCAAATAATATGCTGTCTGGAGAAATCCCAGAAGGAATTGGACTTCTTTCAGACCTGAAAGTTCTTGATTTTGGTGGGAATGTTTTATCCGGGAGGATTCCAGATTCAGTCACAAATATGACCAAGTTGGAGTTCTTGACCTTGGCGTCAAACCAGTTGACTGGCGAAATTCCAAGAAAATTAGGCCTGATGAAGAGTTTAAGATGGATTTATCTGGGGTACAACAATTTTTCAGGCGGGATTCCCCAGGAGATTGGTGAATTAACAGCTTTGAATCATCTTGATCTTGTTTACAACAATCTCACAGGTGAAATCCCTTCATCTTTAGGCAATCTCACCAATCTTGAGTACCTTTTTCTCTACTTCAATAAGCTCACTGGTCCCATTCCAAAACCCATTTTCAATCTCCAGAAATTAGTATCACTTGATTTAAGTGATAATTCCCTCTCAGGTGAGATTCCTGAAATGCTGTCCCAGCTGCAGAATTTGGAAATTCTCCATTTATTCTCCAACAATTTCTCAGGAAAAATTCCAAACGCTTTATCTTCCTTGCCTCACCTCCAAGTTCTTCAGCTATGGTCTAATGGATTATCAGGTGAAATACCTCAAGACCTTGGCAAGTATAATAACCTCACTGTACTAGACCTTTCCACCAATAATCTCACTGGAAAAATCCCAGAAAATCTTTGTGCATCAGGGCGTTTGTTTAAGCTTATCCTCTTCTCAAATTCCCTGGAAGGTGAAATTCCAAGGAGTTTGAGCCTTTGCAAGAGCTTACAGCGAGTTCGAGTTCAAGAAAACAGGCTTTCTGGTGAACTTTCATCGGAATTCACAGCACTTCCAATGGTTTACTTTCTTGATATTTCAACCAACAATCTCTTCGGCAGGATTGATGACAGAAAATGGGAGATGCCGCAGCTACAAATGCTGAATTTGGCCAAAAACTCGTTGTTCGGGCAATTGCCAGGTTCTTTTGGCAGCAATAAGCTGGAAAACTTGGACTTATCAGGGAATAATTTCTCAGGCAGCATCCCAGAAAGCTTTGGGGAATTTTCTCAGCTAATGGAACTGAAGCTAAGTGACAATGAACTCTCCGGTGAAATCCCAGATCAATTGTCTTACAGCAAGAAGCTTGTTACTCTAGACCTCAGCCATAATCATCTTACTGGAGAAATTCCCACCAGTCTTTCAGCCATGCCAGTTCTTGGCCAGCTTGATTTATCTGTCAATGAATTGACAGGAACAATTCCATCCAATTTAGGCGAAGTAGAATCCCTTGTTCAAGTTAATATTTCCCACAACCACTTTCATGGATGCTTGCCCTCCACAGGGGCATTTCTTGCTATCAATTCCAGCGCCGTGACTGGCAATAATAAACTGTGTGGTGGTGAGAAGATAACCGGTTTACCACCATGCAACGTTGGGGTCAAAAACCGGGTTCGTTGGTTCGTATTAACCTTTCTTCTGGCATCATTAATGACTTTCGCAGTGGTCGTTTTTCTTGCCGTTTTGATTAGGCAAAGGAAAGGCGGAATGTTAGAGTTGAAGAGAGTGGAAAGTGAAGATGTCGGTTGGGAATTGCAGTTCTTGAATTCAAGTGCCTCAAGATCAATAACAATCAAGGATATATCTTCATCCTTAAGAGAAGAAAATCTTGTGGCAAGTGGGAGGATCGGTTTATCATACAAAGGCAAATCCTCCTTCAACAACAAGCAATTCTTGGCCAAAGAAATAGCTTCGGTTTCAAAAAGCTGCTGGATGGAGTGGACTGAATTATGTAAAATTAACCATCCAAATATTGTGAAGCTGCTTGCAATGTGTAGATCAGAAAAAGCTGCAATTTTGGTGTATGAATACATCGAAGGAAAAGATTTGAGTGAAGTTCTTCATGGCCTGAACTGGGATCGCCGGCTTAAAGTCGCTGTTGGCATCGCTAGAGCCCTTAAGTATTTACATAGTTATTGTTCCCCTTGTATCATAGTTGGAGAAATCACACCTCGGAAAATCATGGTTGATGAAAAAGATGAAGCCCACTTGAGATTAAGTCTTCCCGGGATTAATCCTTCTTCAGACTACAAGTGTTTCAGCTCTTCTGCCTATGTTCCTCCAGGTAATTAAGCTATTATTATTTCCTATAATCTGCTTTTTTCATGCTTTTTTAAGCCATTAAATAAAAAAGAACTAAAATCCCTGATCCATGCATAAGTTCAATCAAGAAAACCATGAATAAAAGTCCCACTTTTTGGACTAGAAGTTTAACTTTATCAGTAGTGCTATCCTTTTGCTCTACAGAAGAAGGTAAAAGAGAGTGCTGGAAATCATTATGTAGCTTGATAAATTCCATCTTTTCTTTTTTTCTCGTATGTAATCATATCCATGCACGTATACATACTAAAGCTCTTTATCAGAATCTGCAGAATCCAAAGGGTCAAAAGGGTTGACAGAAAAGAGTGATATATATGGATTTGGGCTGCTTCTGATTGAACTCCTGACGGGAAAATCTCCGGCGGATGCCGAGCTTGGAATCCATGATAGCATTGTTGAATGGGCGGGGTATTGCTACTCAGATTGCCATCTTGAAATGTGGGTTGATTCAACTATCAAGAATAATCAAGGGCTGAATATTAATTGTCAGAATCAAATAGTTGAGACCATGAATCTTGCCCTGAAGTGCACCGCACGTGATCCAGTTGCCAGGCCCTGTGCAGTCGATGTAATGAAGACTTTAGAATCAATTGTGAGATCGAGTTGTTGTGTTTCATCAGGGTTTAAGCTTTGTTCTGTTAGCATGTAGTGTTCTTTGGTTCTTTTTATTTTTCTTTTTTGACTTTCATGGTTTTTGTTTTAGGCTTTTCTTCAAGCTTTTTCTTGATTTTACTTCTCTTATGGAGTCTTTTGGTTGATGTTGTAATGACATGCTACTGAGTGTACAATTGTAGATAGAATGAAGTCCTAATATATATTAATTAAATTTTATTGGGCATATTTTCTTTTGATAATTTTTTCAAATATCTTTGAAACTCATGTTTACTCATAACTTACACAATGATGCATTTAAAATATTTGAAATCGAATGAAATAAATTTAGTTAGTATTTAAAAATAGAATCGTATTGATCAATTTGACCAGAAGTTTTAATATCTATTAACTAAACTATTTTTAACATTTTTTCTTTTGATCTTTCAAGATTCATGCTCTTTAACTAAGTCATAGGGCCTAATTCTATTCACTCGTGACAAGTGCAATGATGCCTATTAGATTTTCGGTACCGAATGATACACATCAGGTGTATGAAAGCGACTTATAAAGTAATATTTACTTAATTTTAAAAATGTATAATTACATATATATCTTCTACTTTATTGTTCTTTCTCTCTTTATAACTTCTTGTTGCTCATACTGTCTAAACGATGACCGATTTTTGTTGAAATAGTCCCATGTCTTAATTCATATTTGATATTGAAGCATAAGACCAAATTATCCCTACCCAAATTCCAAACTCAAATTGATCCAAAAGCTAATTACCAAATTCATATCATTATATACACACATAATATATACATGTAATGTATAGTGTTTCTTGGTAAGGCATTTAAGTTACAATAGTAGTGGCAATAGTTATAGACAATAATGTGGTTTTACTAAAGAAGAAACCATCGAATTGAAGCGTCGTGATCAACAGTGGGTTAGGTCAACAGCCAAAGGCCAAGAGAAATTCTAATTGTTGGAGGGGACCATCGTACCAATTATTCTGAAGCTCTGACCCAATTTTGCTGATCATAGCCTTTGTCTCTACTTTAGGATCGAAGGATGGCTAAAGTTCAATATACGAAGCACGATACTGATAGACCCATTTTTACTTAGATTTTTATTCAATAAATTAATGCTTTCATCTTCCCTCAAACTACTCCTTTTAATTTTTTTTTTTATTTATTGTTTTCTACTCAATGTTGTGCTTGTTCTCTTTTGCTTTTGGACTTCCCTCATACCCCAACTCTCTAAAAAATAGGGTTGAGAATTTTGTCACTTTAAAAAAGAAATTAACACTTAAGATAAAAAAAATATTTCATTTCAAATTTTTTTAAATATTGATGGGAGTGAAATTTGTCTCTAGGGTTCTCCTTTAAGATTTGCTAAGAGGGTGTTTGGGGGAGTTTATAAATTTTTTAAAATATTTTATAAAATATTCGAGAACTTATAAGATGTCAAAAAATATTTGGTAAATATATATTTTTTAAAAAAAAAGAGCTTATAAGCTCCAAAAATAAGATGTTATGAACTTATAAACTCTTCTTAAAAAAATAAGGAATTCTTAATTTATTTTTAAAACCTTAACAATCTCTCTTAATTTTAATTATATTAATTATTAAAATGATCATTACTAACATCTTATAAGTTTTAAGATTTTATTTTATCCAAACACTTAAATAACTTATTTTTTTAAAAAAAATATATCTTGTAAACTTTTGAAAAAAAATTCTTATAAGATGTTGGAGCTTATAAGACTTTTTAAATAAGTTTAGCCAAACACGCTCTAAATATTGAAAATTGTAGGTCTCTGATTTGAGAGCGTGTTTGCTTTGAGAATTTGCTGATATGAAAAATAGATGCACTAAATGCCTCTTTCTATCACAAATATTGATATTTATAGTGTTTGGAGACGATTACTTTAATATTTCATATTTATTTTTAAGGATGATTTAACTTATATGTGCTTAATGCATATTAACTAGATTAGATTTGAAATAATATAATGATATAAATGGTTGTGGACATATGCATTAGACTTCGACCTCATGACCATTTTCTACATGAATTAATTTGGTGGCGATGGTTTCATTTGCATTAGTTCGACAAAAACCAATTTATTTAATTTTTTGAAATGCACAATTTTGGGAATAAAAAATAAAAAAAAAATCCTAAGTAAGCTTATAAATTAAGCTCCTTTATTAATATATTTTTAAAGCTACTTCTTTTTGTGATGATAATTGATATAATTACAACCCTCATAATTTCTCATGATGTTTTCTTTTACATAATTTCATTACAGGCTGCGGAGCAGATGTTGTAATAATTGCTTAATGTACACTATATGATCATTAGGACAAACTCAAGGGTTGCTTCCATAGAAGGCTCCATTGATTGAGCATAATTAGCCCACACCATATTTTAAAATAATTATTAGACTATTTATGGTTAAATACAATCATTTTTTATATACTCCTTAGAATGGAATGTCATCTTTTGTCTTTCTTTTTATGTTTATATTTGATTAAAATAGCATTTTACTAAAGTTAAAATTAGAAAGCAAAAAAGATGTTAGTTCTTGTTCTTGTATTATAAAAGAAAGGTGCATTTTTGTCCATTAGATATATAACTCAATATTTTGACCCTTTTTTATATCTATGTAGTTTATGACTTAGTGAGTTGCCTTAATATGTTCTTGATAATAAAAATATTTGAAACAATAATTTCGCACTTTTAGGAAAAACTTATAAATTCATATAAATGAAAATTTCTTATGCTTTTGGAAGAGCGTTGTTTGAAAATAATATATATAGTATAGGATCGATAGTTGCTCGGTAATATGCTCGCCTTTATCTCCTTTCCTTAGCAGTTGCACGAGCTATACAACTACAAGAAAACGGAAGTCAAGAGGTCAGAAGCATCGCTAACCTTCAAAAGTACAGATGGTTAGGTAAAAACTTGATTTATAAAAATAAACACTTATATATATAAGTGTTATAAAAACATGAAGCAAAGTGATATTAATTAATGATTGCTTCAAGACAACTTCAAATTGAAACAAAAAAAAAAGTAGTTGATGAATAAAAATGGATTAAACTATTAATTAAGTAAAAATATGAGAATGTGAGTACTCTTTCCAACCATGCAAGCTTGGGCCACTTTTTCTTTCTGCATTCTAATGATGGTGCTTCACTTATTTATTTTTTATTTTTTATTTTTCTCCTTCTCTTCCAGACTACTGAGACAATAATAATTGGGAACAAGAACACTTTATTTATTTTTTTAAAGAAAATAAATATTTTTCACTTTTGCTCAATGGGACTAGAAGATTCTGTCCATAAAGAAGAGTCTAAGCATATAAATATAAATTAGCTGACATATAGAAAAAGATCAAACAGCTAAGATTTGCTGGCATGGATTTGAAAATTTTTTATTTTTTTTCTTCCTTTTATATGGAAAGATTCAAGAATTTCAATCATAACTCCTTGGAGACCATGCAGAAAAGCTCTCCATTTCCCTTCTTCTTTCCGTTGGAAAAGGTCCTTTTGCTCTCCATCAAGAGTTGAAGAGAAACAAGAAATTAAGAAGAATGTCAATTCTCTTTTTCACTACCGTTATTCAAATTATCTACGTCTGTGTCTGTATATGTTGAAAATGTTCAAATTTATCGTTAAATATAAAATATTTATTTTCATAAAGTGTTATTTTATTGAGATTCATAGTAAAAATAAATTATTGTTACGAAAAGATATTAAAGTGGAAGAGGATAATAATTTTCAAAATTTTCTTTTATTCGAAATAAAATAATATTTTGTATTGTTGTTGTATGTATTTGTATAATTTCATTACATGATGGGTTCTTTTTTTAGTAATAAGAAATATTTAAATTTATCGTCACATATAAAGTATTCAATTCTGTAAAGTATTATTCTATTGAGATTTATACTAAAAAAATTATTGTTTTGAAAATATATATTATTAAGTGGAAGAGGACAATAATTTTTAAAATTTTCTTTTATTCGGCATAAAACAATATTTGGTGTTATTATTTTATGTGTATATTTTCAATGGTTTCTTTTTATTTTTTATTTTTTTCATTTATAGGACATCACAACTAGCTTTCTTTTCTTTTTTTTTTCCTTTTCGATTTTATGCAATGATAATAGTGATTGGGTACACACGTGCAAATCATTATTGGAATTCTCCATGCATACCAACCCACTTCAATTCAAGGATTTGTCTTTTTTCCTTTCGAAAAACAAAAGGAAAAAATAAAAAATAAAAAATAAAAAAAGAGGGAAATAAATAAAAAATGAAAAAATGAAAAAACACTTTTTGAGTAGGGATGTCGATTGACCAATGCACTTGTATCTGTGTGTTTGGTTTTGACTAGGGTTTCTATAAAGGATACAAGGCCAATCAACAAGTTCTAAACATATTCGATTACTTTTAATTGTAATATTCTATTTATGGGTTACTTATATTCATTTCAATATTTGAATTAGATATAATTCCATAACTACATTTTTGTTATCAAATTTATTTTTATTTTTTGTTAATATACCTTTTTGGATTCGAAAGACTTCAGATTTAATTAGAATTATTTTAAACTCATAACACATTCAACTCATTTATCATTGAATTATATATTAATTGATAATTTTTTTTACAATTTTTCGGCCTTGTAGAAAATGCTGATTTTAAGGATTTCCTTTTCTAACTATTATTATTACTGCTGCTGCTGCTGTCATAAAGGAAGAAGAAGCCAAGACTAAGATGTGGTTGTTAGCTTCTAGTTTTTATTTTAGTTTGAGTCCCTCCGACTTAAAATATTCATTGTTGTTGTTGTTGTTGTTGTTGTTGTTGTTGTTGTTATTTGATAGATTTTAATATAGATAATACTGAAAATATATATATATATATATATATATTCTACATCCGAAATTCCTAATTTAAATATATATATATAACCGACAGTTTGAACTATGGTTTGTACTTTGTATACGTCATTTTCAAATGGCACATCTTTTGGTCTCCTTCTGCAAGCACGCCTATGCTATGAGCCAATTGCATAACTATTCTTTTAAACACATGCCAAAGTACTAGTGGAAAAAAATTAAATTCGAACATAACTAAGTCAAGATTGTGTTTGTGGGGGGACAAAATGGGATGATAAGTACAACCCAACCTTCAAATAACAAATGTTAAAATTGCTAGCCAAAGGCACTTTCCAATACATGCTAGCATAATATAAAGGGCCTTTAGATATTGCAACTTTTGACCACTCAAAGTACAAGAAATATGGGAAATAATAATCATATCTCATTTTCTTGAAATTGGTGTCAAGAAATTAAATTGACAAAGGATGTCCAATTGCAATTTGAAATTTATAGAGGCCAAAGGAAAGAAAAGGAATTTGGCAAGAATGTAAAAGGAACTTGCATAGTGTTGTTTGGTCAAACCAAGCATGCCAAGGCCACTTTGGATCACCAAGAGAGTCTAGAGAAGATATGTAAATAGAGACAAATAGAGAGGATAAAGAAGGCAAAGATAAGATAAATAAAGGAAAGACACATTTGAAAGAATTGTTTTAGTTGGTAGCATAGCTAATTTGAATTATTTTGATAGAGACATTAGTTTTTATCACGCATCTATGCCTTATAACGATATAAATTTTTGAATTTAAAATACAAATATATAGAATTGAAATTGTAAGCTCATCTACTAATCTATAGTCATTTTATATCTACAGAAATCAATTAACACTTGCATCCTCTATTTTATTGCATCTGGTGACACTGAATAATTAATGTTTATTCTCAAACACCATCATTAAGCAAATAATGCCATTGCTACTGCGAGAAGGGCTTCTTATCTTTGATTTTCAGTAAAATTTTCAAAAAGTAATAATTCTATTCAATTCATTCTTCAAAAGCTTGTTGGTCAAGATTAGTTTGCGCCCAAGCTGCCTAAGAATTTTTTAAATCCAATGAAATAGCAATAAGTTAATAGGGAATTTACATGAAATACCCTTAGGAGTCAATCAAAGACAAGGAATTTGTTGAATTATGTTGAGAGAAAAAGAAAAAGAAAAAGAAAAGCATCACTCCAAGATCCATTTTAAGCCACTTCACTCTACAAGCAAGCAAAAGCAAATGTTGCAAAAACAACACACTTTGAAGTAGCAAAAATAGGAGTGTGAAAAACTTGTGGGACTGTGTTGTTGGGGAGAAATCTATATATCAGAAGAAATTGGCTCAATATTCAGAGATGTATGTGTGTGCCCACAGTAGGCCCATAACTGCAGATAGGGTGAAAGAGTAATACTCTTTACTGGTTACATCATTAGTTGTTTCTCCTCATTCAATAAAAAAAGATAGACAAAAAACAAAAGCAGGCGAATTTTTCCTTAATGGAGGGGTCACTTAGAAAATTTGAGCAATAGAAATCAGACACCATGCAGCAAAGTGGTGTGGCCATCAGTGATCTGTCTAGCCAAAATAAGTTGTTAGTATGTAACACTTCACAAACCTAACCATTTTTAGGCATATTTTCTTGTTTTTTGTTTGCCTAAAGTATAAATTGATGGGCTTCTCTTCCTTCTGTATTCTTTCTCATGAACCCATCAAAATGTCAGCCAAGAATTGCCAGCTGATGGAAACGATTGACAGGACCATAACAATTTTTTCACTTCCTTTTTGTTAAATGTTTTTTGAAAACTTTGGTAAGAGACAATAGATTCATTTTTTTACTTTTATCTGACATTAAAAATTGTATTTGTATCAATTATAACGTAACACAGAGTATATTCTTTTTATTGTCGTTTTCTTTCCAACAATATATGTAAATTTTTCTATTTTTTTCTCCGTTCTTGCATTATGAGTCAACGAGGAAATGAGAGCAACGAATCAAACATATTTTTAAAAAGCGATAAAGCTAATAGACAGGTAAGAACTAGTGCTACTACGCAGTTACATCTCCTGATTTGTCAGTTGTATTATGAAGAATGGCATGAATTTATGGAAAATATCCTTCCAACACACACCGAGGCAACAAATATATAAGAAAATTGGTTGCGGAGCCCAGTTGTGCAGGCTTGTGACCTTAACGAAGGCGGCGTGGAGACCAAAATAACTTCAATTGCACCATTCCTAACTATAGATCAGGGATGGTTCGAGGCAGCGGAAGATACTCAAATTAAATTAGGAACAATTCTCCTACCCTTATATATATAAGAAAATTAAAGCTACTGCAACTACACCTCCCAATTTATCATACATACTACGAAGAATGACATGAATTGTAAGAAAATACTATTCCGGCACAACGAGGCTGGATAGACATTGGTTTTCTTCTCCATTGTTTTTTTTTCCTTACTTGTCCTAATTATTACAAAATCCTTCATTATTCAACACCTGGCAACAACCTAAGTGAATACACAAATAAACAGTAGACAAACTTGGGTAAATTTTGCTACATTTCATTCTATAATCATTAAGCAATTCTGATACTATAAAGCTTAAATTCAGACATGCTCTTCATGGTATATGAGAGAGAGAGAGAGAGAGAAACACAAGTTTTTAACACAAATTAAGGATAATTTAGAATTAAAGTACGCTACAAATTTAAACAAAAGAGAAATGAATCCAGTTGCCTTGCCTGCACAATACTGAATGTCATCAAGAAAGAGAGGGTCAAATTCATATATGATGGTTTTAGCCTACTTAATCTCTCTGGGATATCTATATGTGAAGGTGTGAATTCAAACAAAAGACCAATTGATGAACATGAAACACAGGCAGTGGGCATCTTCTTCTTCGTTCAACACCTTCCATGCTACTGCTCTCTCGTAAGAGATCGGCCGGCCCATGCTCGACAAGCAGATGCCACCTTGAAGACAGGCAAAACCCTGCCAAGAAACATTAAAGTCCTCACTAACAGATCTTCTTGTTCTTACAAATGAGCATACAAGTTTTTGTTTTATCATATAATTGTAGTCAATTGCATATATTCATGTAATAACAAACTTATGAATCGAGTAAAACATATGTCCCGATAGTAGTCAAGACCTAAGTGAAGCTAACAGCAGACAGACGGCATAATATAGCGAGTGGTTGAAAAACTATACCTGTTGCATGATCTGTGGAAGCTCGGCAAAGAGGGTCTTTCTTCCATTGTCGTTGAAGATCTTCTCAAGTGTAATGTCCTGGAGTGCAACTAAGGTTGTCTCGAGCATATCAAGTCCGGCCTGATTTGCAAATGTGAAAACGGGCAATGCCTGCATGCAGCATAAATAAAAGATGATCCTAATAGATTTATGATTCAAAGGAATTAAAATATTCACATGATATATAGCTTCTATAAGGTTACCTTTAATGAGCAACACAGCACAGCATCAGAATGCTGCCAAAGTGTTTTAAGAACTGAGTCATTTCCTTCAGTTACAGGTTTAAGTAGCTCCACGCCTAAGAAAAATCTGCAAGACAGAAACTATGATGAGTTCAAGAATTCTTCAAAAAATGACATCAAACAACTTCCTAATCAAATACTTTCATGCTAGATAAATAGAAAAAGAACTGATGGTACCTATAGCTTTGGCAAATCCAACGGGCAAGCGTCTGTGCTTCCGGCGTCCCAGGTGGGGGCCTCAAACTAGCATTAGAACCGAGGCGAGAAGGGGAGAGTGCCAATGCTACCCTTTGAACAGATGAAATGATACTGCGAACATACTGTCTGGCCATAGCAGTTACACTTTCTTGAAGATGCATCTCAAATGCAAACTGAAATGCTATTGTCATGACTGATTTTGCTGTCCCGGGGTTCCTAGAATGATCACCAGACAATCTATTGCCGGCAGCTCCAACTTCAAGAGTAGAGGCAAGGTCCAGGGTCCGGTTTGGACTAGAGGCATCCTACGATAGTTTGATGGTATATGAGAAATGGAACCAATACAACCCAAAAAGAGGGGCAGATTTATAATTTTATCGTATTGGACAAAACTTACCGCTTTTGAATCGAGTGGAATGATACGAAAACCAGATGGAAGAAGGGGTGCATCATCGGAGAAAGAGGCGTCTATTGGAGCAAATATAAGTTCTGCACAGGTGCCGACAGCATTCTCATCCACTCCATTACAGACCTGAGCAATCACCATATGAAGTTAAGTGACTGAAAAAATAGTATTTCTTAGAGCTGAATATGCATTACAATCACTATGTTAGCATGAAATGGCATGGTATGAAGGACTGATAACTCACTTGCAAGAGGAAGATATCACTAGGCACAAGCATGTCGTCTCGATACTGCGCCATATTTTCCAGCCTAATCACTTCCATGAACTGTTTTTCAGGAGCAAAGGAAGAAAAAAGTTATGAGCTACAGAAAGCACCACATATCATAAAAATATACTCAGCGAGAAACTAATATAGAAGTTAGAAACTTGCCTCTTCATTCTCAATAGTGTGAGCCAATGGAAGAATGACCTGCCCACCAAAACATCCAACTCGAGACACAGGTAAACTACATGGCCCAGCTTTAACAGCAGCAGCAGAGTAGGCATCAATTCCACTGTCGGCCCACTCTGATCGGTGTTCCCTTAGAAACCTCAACAGTATAGCAGGAGGAACATTCTGCACACACAAGTTATGGAGTAATGTGAAATTATATTAAGGTAGACAGAATAAAATAACTGATAGTTTTGTTTCAAGTTGAGATCCTGACTTGCAATAACATGGATGCCTTAGCACATAGCACGGCATTGCTCATGGATGGAAATCCATTTGCATAGGTAAGAATTGTTCCCATCAATTTTCCGGGAGACGAGTTCACATGAACAGTAACATCATCGATGCCATCACTCTCTATCATGGACCAACCCTCATCCGTGAATCCATTGACAGCCTCATTAAAGCCTCTGCATAATAAGATGGATGGATATAATACTTAATATCGTTAAACTGCTCTGCTTAAAAAAAATCAAATACTAAGCTGCAAACCTGCTCAATCTTTGACCAAGAGCACGCAAAGCTGCAGGTCTTCTCCCCCAACCAGTGACATTAGGCTGAGAAACTTCTTGGGAAATCTGCCTCAACTGGCGTAAGGCCTGAAAAGAATAGTTTTATCGTCATTGCATAACAAGTAATCCAATCTTATGGCTGAGAAAGGATAAAGTGAGGGATGCATAAAGATAATCCTACCGCAAGTGTTGTCCTCTGAGAAAGCAGGGTTGATGATTCATATAGTGGACGCAAAACTTCAGGCACACTCCAAGGCTGAAATAATGTAGAATTGTTACTTAGTGAACTCAAGAGCAAGGGAGCAACATGATCAACAGAACAGCTAAGAGTACCTCTAAGTCCATGTGGTCGACTATATGAATAATGGATCCACCACCTTCACAAGGTCTTATAAGGTAACCACTTGGAAGCATTTCTGCTCGTACAAAATGCTGCACTGGTGGCATGCTGGGACCATTCTGAGTGTTGTTCAGTGATCTCTCACATACCTATATGCATAGGGTTTATCTTACTAAAGGTTTATAATGCAAAAAAGAGAACAGGAAACAGAAAGAAATCTATATTCTATTTTTTACTATGAAATTATAATTTAGTAGATACCACAAGGCTGCCATCCTCCATAACAGAAGTATAGCGTAGTAACCAGAAGTCACGAGCAGGCGCCAAAGTAGTTGGGGCATAGAGCTGAAGAAGTCGTCAAAGAAAATTTAGTTAAGATCACCAAATAGTTGATGAAAAATGGCTTCCATATAGAGATAATATTTAACCTGCATGTAGAGCAATTCAATGGTTCCACCATTCCCAGTAGACAACACATTCAGCACATCCACAGCTCGGCAGTCACGGTACCATGAAGGCCGATCTTTAAGGATCTCAGCAACCTGATTAAGTGTCAAGATTTAATACAAATTCGACTCAACTGCATGTTGTTTAAGCATAACCAAGAAAGCTTAGCACAAACTTACTCGTGTAGGTTCTAGACCCACAAGACCGCATGCACGTGATGCTACACCAGTGCAACCATGAGAAATAGCAATGATTCCAATGGAATCCGGACCAGGCTGCCAACCAAAAGCACAAGTAATTTTAGGATGGCGAAGGAATATGACATATCTTCCAAGGCAAATTCTCAAATATCAGGCCAGGAGAAATCATCTTAACTACTAGAAAAACGTATAGGTAACATGACTTGGCCTCAATAATAATGGATCCACAACTCAAAATTGTAAAAAAATTTCGACTTTTGGTTTATAATTTCTTTTATGTATTGTATTATAAAAATTGATGGGGGGCAACTTCAAATTGAGGAAACTAGAGAATACCAATACCTTCATCCCAGGCATTTGGACCCACTCCACAGCAGTCCCAGTGGCCTTTGATAGAAACTCTGTTAAAGTCTCCTCAGCAATGGACAAAAGTCTAGAAAAGATACAAGCAAATTTTGTGAGATTTATCAAAGACAGTGCAAAAAACAATAAAGTAATGGACATAAAGAACAAGAGACATTCTTCACTCACCCTGCAGGACTTGCATCCCTAGGTGGATGTTGAGGAGTCAAGTGGTGCTGACCACTTGTGACCACCGATTCACAGCTATTATCGGTGGTGGCCAGCGTTGCCTGAAAAACCAAGATGACAAAATCATCAAATATATGAAAAAGAAGAACATATATACAGCAAGGATTGAATCATTCTCTGATATTAATTTCTTCTCATTAATTTATTTTTTCTTTTTTTCAAAGAAAAATAGTGGGTTGGGGGGGAACGTGGAGCAAACTCCAATAATATGGACTAATTCAAAGAAAGATTATTGCATTTAAACTATTATATATATTTAGCATCAAATCAAAGCGAAAAGATAATATTCCCTTACATTTTGAGTCTGCTGGCGGAAATAACTATTCTCATACACCAACTGCGAAACTTGCTTCTGCAAACGATCATTTTCTTCCATCAACAACTTATTCATCGCCGTCAATTTCCTATTTACAGCTTGAAGGCGCGACGCCTCTTTTCGCTGCTTTTCCCTGCATCTGTAAGGAAAAGAAAAACACAATGAACCAAAAGTGCACAAATTCCATGAAATTATCATAAGTTTTTTATGAACAAATAAAAGCACACTCTAGAAGTCCATAAAGACATGGCAAACTAAGCTTGATCCCTAATCTAACATATATACCTTCTGTTTTGAAACCAAACTTTGATCTGCTTAGGCTCAATATTGGAGAGGATAGGGCATTCCCGGATTAGCTGCTGCCGGCGCAGTGAACTGGGTTTAGGACACTCATGGTACAACCTTTCTAAAGCCTCTACCTGCTCGGGAGTGTACCTCACATACTTTCCATTATCTAGCCCCATTTTGCCACTGTCCTTGCAGGCCGAGGTCACCGCCATCATAACTTCAAGAAATCAATATTCACTCAGAAAACTTAATTACCCAAAGAAAGAAAAAAAGGGCCACCTTTGTTGCGCAAAAATGAATAATGAGCTGAGGTTAAAACCCAAATCTGCAATATATTTTCTTTATACTAATTTCAAGAATTGTCTCGATTTTCAAATGTCCCCAGTACCCCACTAGCAGAAAAAATCAAGAGACGCTTAAAATGACTCAAACTTTCTTCCTTCAAAACTTGTCAAGGACACGACAAATGAAGAAAGAAAGCATCTTCCTTCAAACTCTAAACCCATCCCCAATTTTTCTTTTTTTTAAAACTCAAGTCAAAAAGTTAAGCAGTCGTCTTCATCTACATGTATGTGATCTCTAATCACACAAAGTTGATAACTTTCTCCCTCAGATCGTCAGGAAATCACAAATCCATGCCATCCCACATGAGAAAACTAAACTCTTCAGATGTGGATAGGCGTGGATCTGCATATAAATACCCACATGCACGCAAACTTTACACGCAGAAGATATACACATAAAATATGTTTTCAAATACCCGCATGTTGTCGTTTCAAACAAGTGTAAATATCTTATTTTTGGCGAAGCTTGTGTCTGAAGCGTCTTGAAAATTACACCACTCTTCAAATTCAAGAAACCTCAAGAAACTCACACATGCACACACACATACTCACACGAAATACGTATATGTTTGTGCTACCTGTGGGGTTGTTTGAAAGCAAACGCTATCGTCTTGTTTCTTCAGAAGCACACAGCGTGAAGCACTAAACGCAGATCTTCCATGATCACCGTTTTCTAGCTGTTTTTCCTTTCTCAAGAAAACGATCCTTTTCGGAAAATCAAGCTTTTAGCTTCTTCTCTATATGATGAACTGAAGGACCTCCCAAAACATTCAAGATTTCACACCAAAGATAATATATTCAAAGACTTGCATATAAGATATATGGGCTCTAAGTTTGAGTTTATTACGTTGAAGTGAGAAGAAGAAGAAGATTTGATGTGAGACTCTGTGTGTGTCTGTGTCTATAGAGAAAGGGAAAAGAGGGGACAGAAGTGAGAAGTGAAGGCCATTTTTTGGGGGAGTAAATCAGTTCGCATGTTCTTTTTGCTTGTTGTTTTGCTTTCCTTTCCGCTGTTGCTGTTCTCTTTTTTAGCTTTGCCTTCTTTTGCTTTGGCTTTTCTTTTTTATATATTTTTTTAAATTTATTTTTTGGTTATTTTTTCTATATACATGAAAAGATGGCTCTCATCTACTAGAATTTTATGACTAATCACACCATGATTAAATTGCTAAATGCATGGTCATATTGAATGGACTTACCATTTATCCATAATTAATGCTTAAAAGAAAAATTATTACTAAAATCTAATCCAAATATTTCAAAATATCAATCAAAATAAAATTAATTTGAATCAATAATTTTTTTTGTAAATAATAACAATTTGTCCTATAGTGCAATAAATTAAATATTAAATGATCTTATGCAACTTAAAGCTATGACATAAAAAATTAATATCCAAGTGAACTATGAATGATAATGCGATGATATTATAAAATAAAATAATAATATCTTTGTAATTTTTAAAAATATAGTCAGAATAATCAACACAAAATGAAAATATATATATTTGGCTATGTTTTTCAAAAATAATATTATTTTGTGAAAACATAACTAAACATATCCCCGTATTTTTTATAAAACAAACATTTTCTCTTATATATACATTCATATATTATATATATTTTTTTATTATTTTAATATTAAAAAATACTCAATTTCATTTTCACCTTAAGAATTCAATAAAAAAGTATTGATTTGACTGTTACAATAAAAAATATTTTTTCAAAATACAAACAAACGTACTAAAAAATAATTTTTATATTGTTCAATAATTTATATTTTCAAAATGCGTAATAAAATGATAAAAAAAAAAAAAACATAACCAAACTTCACCAAAGAGTTTAACAAAGAATTATCAATGATATAGTACTATTGGTTTAGCTGCTTGAAATTTAATTTAGGCACTTTAGAAATTACCACTATCTTTCTGTCCCCATTAATCAGTCCTACCAACTCACATCATCAACAGCAGAAGACAGCAAAGCCAAATCCCACTTAGTATGTGTGGCGCGTTTGGCAAGTTACATCATGACTTTTTTGTCTTGCAAGACAAAATTACCCTTTCATATTTATGGGTTTTGCTGCCAATTGAAAGAGTGATCATACTTTCTTTTTTTTT
>JACGDI010005451.1:643783-654967 GCA_014898725.1 Jacaranda copaia
GGCGACCATTTCATCATTGAAGACCTCTTAGACTTCCCCAACGACGAAAGCATGGTGGGGGCAGACGGCGGCCTTGAGGCAGCCGCCATGACCGGAACCTCCACGGACAGCTCCTCCACCGCCACAGCCGTCGACACCTCATGCAACTCCTCGTTCTCCAACGCTGAATTACCACATTTCCAGGCTGCCGACAATATCGGTGGGCCATTTTCCAGTGAACTTTGTGTCCCGGTACGACGTAGTTTTGATTTAACAGTTCATGCAACCTAACCTATGATTGCCCCGCTATTCAGTATTGTAAATTCTGCAATTGAGTGGGGGAGAATTCGCCCTTTTCCATTTCTTGTTTCAGTTATTATTTTTTATGCCCTTTATTACTTTCTTTGAGAATTACTATGGTGCCGTCTAGCTTTTATCACTTTCCTATGCTAATATGTCATGTGGGGTTTTTTGTCCAAATGGCTTTTTCGGTTTCTTGTACAAAGAAAAGCGTGTGCTTTTTCTTGTTTGGTAGCTGAGAAGAAACCAACAGAAAAGAAATGATAAGACATTTATCAGTTTCAGTACCAAAAGAATTTAATTTTTTCATGAAAGAAAATTGAAATTATTATAATTTACAGTACGATGATTTGGCTGAGTTGGAATGGCTGTCGAATTTCGTGGAGGAATCATTTTCAAGTGAGGACTTGCAGAAGCTGCAGCTTATACAAGGAATGAAGGCCCGAAATAACGAAGCTTCCGAGGCTCACCAATACCACTTCCAGCCCGAGCCCTCCAGGCCGGGCCCCATGCTTCGCTCCGAAATGTCGGTCCCTGCCAAGGCCCGTAGCAAGCGCTCTCGCGCCGCCCCAGGGAACTGGACGTCACGCCTTCTCGTGGTGTCGCCGACACCAGCTGCTAACGCCCCCGCCATGTCATCATCGTCGGAGTCCGATGTCGCCACGGGGAAGAAGTCGGCAAAGCCGGCGGGCCAGAAGAAAAAGGAAGTGGCAGATAATTCAGCCGGCGGGGAGGGGAGGAAGTGCCTCCATTGCGCCACCGACAAGACGCCGCAGTGGCGAACCGGCCCCATGGGTCCAAAGACCCTGTGCAATGCCTGTGGAGTAAGGTACAAGTCGGGGCGGCTTGTACCGGAATATCGGCCGGCGGCGAGCCCGACATTTGTTCTCACCAAGCACTCGAATTCACACAGGAAAGTTCTTGAACTGAGAAGGCAGAAAGAGCTGCTGAGGGCTCAACAGCACCAGCAGCAATTTCTGCATCATCATCAGAACATGATGTTTGATGTATCCAACGGTGATGATTACTTGATTCATCAACATATGGGGCCCGATTTCCGGCAGCTGATTTAGAAGTAAGACAGTGCTAGTATTTTCATGGGGAGGCCTTGAGATTTAGAGAAACTTCCTAATTTTACTTATTTTACTTTAGTTCAGTAATTTGCTAGGAGTATTGATTCCTAACTCACCGAATTTTGTAGTGTTTTCCTTTTTCAGTTTTATCAGGATTTTTTTTTTTTAAAAAAAAGCAGGAAAAAAAATTAATGATGGGGACTAATGTCCTTTGAAGTGTTCTCTTGCCAAATCTGGCAAATTCTTGAACCAATTTTCGTAATTTCAAGAACTTCTTATCATTTCTTCCAAATTGATCCTTAGATGCTTTGAGATGCATGGAAAGTCACATGTTTCGAACCCTCTATTTTGATTTTGTTTATCATTTTGAATTATATATATAATTTGGACCTTCTATTTAAAAGCCTCGAAATCAGTCTATTTTGCAGTTTCAAATAGATTGACACATGCTGACATCTAAGTACAGTAGAATTATTTTAGGGATAACAAAATTAGACAAGGTCATCGAAATGTATGGATGCGAATAGGTAAAGTATAGGAGGACAACAATAAATTAACTTACTTATGTTAACTATTTTTGGTATATATTTATCATATGGTACTGAGTTGGTCCTGTATCACTAGGTGTCTTTCTTGGACGGTTGAGAGGCTATGGTTAAATGAGGAACGAGTTAGGTCATGCTCGACGCAAAAACAAATTGTGAATTTTGTGGAGTACTTGAGAATTTTTGCTACTTTCAAGAACATTTACATTTTTTGATAGATTTTGCCACGTTAATATACATTGTTGTAAATCATATGTATATATATGTAAGAGAATTAATGAGAAAATTGATAGGAGTGGAAAATACTTACTTAACACTCATTTGCACAATATGAAATTATGAAATAAAATATACATATAAATAAAAACAAGAATGGTAGGGTTCAAAATTTCAAGTTGGAGGAGGACTGCTACTTGTAGTCATCTTGCAAACAATCAATCTGCATGCATTTACTTCACGTTGAACTACCAATGGATTCATTCATGTCGGTAGCATGCACTATTATGGCCTTTTGCCACAGACAAGAAAACTCAAAATTCATCTTTCATCTTGAAAATACAGTGTCTGTATTGGTCCATATTAACATGCAGAAGTGTCACTTTCTTGTGACAGTGAAAGAGTCTGGTTTTATTTGTGTGTCCAGCATGATTCACTAATGTAGTACGTATGTAAGAAATTAGGTTTCGTTTTCTCATGTAAAATTGCATGCCAGCTATAATATTAATATATATATATATATATGTATGTATATGTTTAAGTGGCCAATTCCATTTAGTATATTGGAACTTCCCTAACTTTGTAATTTCCTTATGAATTGTCGCTGATAATTAATTAAATTGGACATGAATTAAACGTACAGTTAGTGTTTTTCTCAAGACCCCACGACTGAGACATGACATCGCTATGGTCTTTAAATTAAGACTTATTTGAAGAGAAACTTCTACTACAGATGTTATAAAATTTTGAAATTTTAGGAGGTATCATTTTGTTGAAATCTAAAAAGTCCAAATGTTAAAATTGAGAGGTAAAAGTAAAGCAATTCAATAAAATAGACAATAAGATTTAACTTGGTTCGACAATTTGTTTAATCTACTAGACAAAGAAATGAATTTATTGATACCAAATCAATTGTCAAGTACGATTTAAGTCCCACAAACCTTATGAGAACATCCAACACCCTTGTTCTAAATTTCGTTATGAGATATTATCTTTAAAACAATACGGAATCTAGTTTCTAGGGTTTGTTTCTATTCAAACTGCAAAAAACTTGGTTTAAATACTCAAAGAAAATAGAAATTTGGCTCGTGGGCTGTCACACTGCTTCGGGGCATACAAGATTTGCGCCTCAACATGCATATCTTCAAAACCAGAGGCGCGTGGTTCTAGTGTGTTGCACACTCGGGTGCAACTCTCCTTGTGCCTAGGCGAGCATCGATGGCTCCCTACCTTGATTCTGCGTCCTGTCAACGTGCGCTGAGACGTGCTCCAACGATCGTTTGTCCTCTCTGCACTGTCTCGCACTATTTCTCCTGTTTCTCGTCATTTATAGCTTAAATTTCAAATAATAATCAACACATTCAGTATATAATAAAGTTCTTCAAAAAAGAGCTTATAATGAGATTTTAGTTTCTTATAAACTTCTTAAAAAAATAAGTAATTTTTAATTTACTTTTTAAATTTTAGTAAGCTCATTGTAATCATTTTGATTACAAAATTATTATTATTAATATTTTATAAATTTTAAAATTCGATTTTACTTTAAAATAAAGGGACTTCAAAAAAAAAATTCAAATAAACTCAGCCAAACACCCTCGTAGACTAAAGTCTAAAATGACCATTCATGAACTTAGATTGGGTAAATAAGAAACAAAAGGTGCACAATTTCCAGGGAAGATTGGATAATTCTTTGGGCACATGAATTTCAGTGAAGATACACACATTTCTGGACGATCTGGTGGTGAATTTCCAGAAAATTTTTACAGAGAATGTTAGTATAATTACATAGGGAGCAGCCGAGCAGGTGTTAATTTTTCTATCTTTAATTTACCTTACCCAATATATATTGCATTCGGATCTGTATTCATCTTTTGCTACCTTGTTTTCGGATGCATCCACCGAAAACGGTTTGGTGTTTGTTAAATATCAGCAATGATATCTTTCTGCACGAAATTCAACTCTACCACCCCAAAAACTCATTGGTTCTCGCGAAAGAGTAGATAAAAATAAAGAGGGGGTTTGGAGTCAGAGCTTAGACGTCCCTACTCTCATGCACACCATGTGAGAATCCACAATGCCACTTTTTTATTTTTCATTTTTCAATGCAGCTTCACGTATCAGAATTAGGTTGAAAATAAGCCCTTTTTCTTTTTCTTTTTAATTTTTTTAATATAAGTAATTCGGGTCAATTTACGATATATTGTCCAAATGCGGTTTACTTATAGTCCACTTGATCAAACTGATAGTATTAATGTGATTAAATCGAACTTAAATGCTAAATGTGAAACAACGTAAGGTCAGGACTTTAAAATGATTGTGATGAAAGTCCTCCAAAACTTGCGAAAAAGAACATACAACATAGTAAATTGAAAATATATTTTTATCGTCTATTATTTGACATATTTATAGTGGGGTAACTGACGTGAATCCATCACATCAAGCTTCGATAATTCTTCAGTAACTTACGAATACCTCTCGCATCACGGGTTATGACTTAGTTCTCAAATAGATCGAGCCCGACTCAAGAAAAGAAAAAAAAAAGAATATATCCTAAAATGTGGTGTAATTATTTATTTTTATCGCGAGGGGTAAATAGGTAATTTTATGCCTTGAGCCAAACTAATACAATATTTACTTATGAAGATGGTAGTAGTAGGTAGTAACCCCTATGTGCGATCCCAGGCGTCACTGATCCATAGGCTTTACCTGTAATTTAATTAATCAAATCCTAATCTTTATAAAATTATTGTTACTTAGTAAATAATACTAATTTAATACTATCATTTGTATACATACACACAATAAAAATCTGTACTGTATTGTCCTCTGCCGCAGGTTTAATTTTTTAAACGCTGTATAATTGAAGCAACTGACCTTTTTTTTAATTAACTTATAAAGTGACAACAAGAGTTTTTTATTTTTTTTTATTTAATAAAATTATAAAGTGACAGAGAGAGCTGAAAAGGGAGTGGTGGATCAAAGAATAGTTAACATTAATTTGTGTAGGGCAGCATGTTATCAGTAATCACATGTCTCTTCTTCCACCTCTCATGCACTATCCATAAGATCAACACCCTTTTTGGTCTTTTTCTTTCTTCAATTCCTTCCTTCATCTTCAATAAATAATTTACTCAATTTGGGTTTCCTTTGATAACAAAACAAGTCAGTAGGTATGAGGTATCATATTCAAATCCTTTAGATCATAAACAATATATTTGATATGTCGTTGTTTTGGTGATCTATCCAGATCGATTTATTTATGAGTTAATTAATTGAGGCTCTATTTTTCTCTATTCATGCTGGACTTGATATTTAAGTTTAAATCAAAACCAAAATGTGGGTTGTCGAGAGAAGTATAAACGATGATATTTTGATGGTGATGATTAAGTCGGTGCAAGTAGAGGAATTGTCAAAATAAGTTCACTAAACTAAAATCTGCGTATCTTTAATGATAAATGAATATTTACATTGCCATAATAAAGTGGCCCAGTCATATCAGTCTTAATTGCCTCATTAGAATGGCGAAAATAATAAATTATGGATCGGAATTTGGATGCATCGCATACGACTCACTAAAAGAACATAGATTCCAAAATGTAAAAAAAATTACGATTATACGACAGTGGTGAAATAAAATTTTTCAAAAATGATGGGTTTTTTTTGTAATTCTAATTCTCTTGCCTTTGTACATGAAATAAGTGCATAGATGATAGTACCCACTCACCCTTGTAGTTTGGTACACATGAAAAGGCACGTGTGTAGCGCAATCCATGGGAGAGTCACAACCCAAAGAAATTAAAAATGCCATTGCTTCATCAGGAATCATTATGTAGACTTTACTCCAATTTTATACAAATATTAAGATCCTAATTGTACTTTGGCACTATATATAGGCATACATATCTATCTTCAACGTTACTCCAAATTGACTAAAAGAATAAAAAGAATTGAAATCCTTGAAATGCCCTTTAGTGCTTTGTGAATGGCTTTGATTTATCAAAAATAGTGAGACAAATTATTAAATTTTTCTATAGTCTATAATAGAAGATAATGGGCTCCCATGCATGAAGGATATTTCCATGTTCTTTGTAAAGGGCCTGTCTCCAATCCCCCACCACGTTACAGACAATGGACCCGTACTCTTCTCTTCTACTTTCTTGTTTTTCCCCTGAATTGTCCTAACATGGTAATAATGTAGGATTTACAACTAATGAAAGTCGAATACCAAATGTTGCCCAATTTAATTTTTTTTATTTCATTTCATAAATATATTTTTTTTATAAAAATAATTGATTGAGTGTCTGTATAGATATTTATTAAATTGAAATAAAAGATCTGAAATAATTTCGGACTAAGGATGGCAATGTGGCGGATTTGGCTCAGTCCATTCCCCGCCTCTCAAGACCTTATCTCGCCCCAAAAAGACCTTGCGCCATCTCATCCTATCGGGTTGGTAGGTTCACCTGCCAACCTGAAAAAGAAATAGAAAAATAAAAATCAATCAATACAAATATCAAATTAGAATCATTTGTCAGCAATTCAAATTTTAGTTAAAAAAAATGAAAAATTCATACAAACAAGATAAAATTCTAAAAGCAAAATGGAAAAATAAGAGTAGAATTAAAGTAACGATTAGCACAACGTCCAAATTATTCTTAATCTGAAAAATATAAAATAAATTACATAAATAAATTTATTATTATTATATGTATAATTTATATTGGGCATATTTGGGATGGGTTAGGTAAACCTCATACCCCACCCTAAATATTTCGAATTACGAAAATTATGTCCCATACCTGATTCATATCCCATTAAGCCACCCCAAATAAGACGGATTGAGTTCAAATTTAAGTTTTGACTCACCCCGTTGCCATTTCTATTTCGGACAGTCACACTGTAGCTGATTCTTGGAACATCAAATATAAAAACATGTACATCTTTCAGAATAAATAAGTTAAATTGGAATAGCATATATCATTATTGACTGATTGGGAGAAAAATCGTGAAGGAAGTGAATGGCTCAGATTTTGCAGTAAAGAAGAACCGTTTAAGTCTATAGGCTACAGCCAACTCATGGTCATGGTCAGCCATAAATTTGTCACTTTTGCACTGTAGCTATGCTTTGACCAAGAGCATCTCATAGTGCTGGCCAACCACTGTTGGGTTTTTGGTCAAATGATCCCACTAACAGCAATCTGAATATGTTCCACTAGATATAAAATGATTCAATGAATGCATTTTTTCCCACTTAAACATCCATACCCAAAGGGATTTAAGAACTACAAAAACACTTGTTGATGGGCCTCAATTGAGAAAAGTCTTCGTTACCCTCATCACTGACAAATAATTCTCCAACACTTCATGATCTGCGTTTTTGCACTAGTGAAATCTAACATAGTACTGATGCGAGAATGATCCACGACTGCAATAATTCATTAAATACATGTGAAAAAATTTCTATGTGCCATATAAGTTTGGTGGGATTAGCTCATATTAAAGTACCCCTATCGCAATGAGATAAGAAGTATGCAATTCTAATATTTGCTAATTATTCCGCATCACAATCCATTTATCCTCTTACATCTTTACTTCCTTAAGTTTTAGAGGGTTTATCAACTTTAATCCTTATTATGATTTTAAATTTCGGCCCAACATACTATCCATTGAGATTCACGCACTACTCAAAATAATAATAATAATAATAATGAAAGTGCAAAGTGCCAATTGGGACAACATTTTCATTCATTAGATTATTGCTATTGATACGCCACTAAATGTTGTCAATGACGACAACTTCAAACTTAGTTTTCATCGATGATTCTAAACTCATCAGTACAAAATCTTAGAATGTCTCTATTACTTCAGGACGTGGAAAATTACATTATATGAAGCCGCCTTTGTGTGCATGGTTTTGCAGCCATACCTATCGAAAACGCCGTCAACAAAATGAGTCCAATGTCTGTCAAAATGTGGAAAAAGGGCTCTTCAAAGAAACAGTGCTAAAACCAGTGTGTGTTCTGTGTGTGCATGTGCAAACATGCGTATGATCATGCATTCATCTTTGTGTGCGTCCGCGTCTCTGAGAGAGAGAGGGATGCAACAATTGTATAGATATAACGGGGCAAGAGTGCAGCAGGCAAGGAGGCCTCGGGCAGAGTGGACACTGTACCATCAACCTTCCCACTGTCTCATGTGTCCCTCACACATACACACACACAGTGATTAATCAAGATATTGATGAATTCAAGCATGCCCAAAAGTTCATTGTACTTGTAGCATACCCACGTGCCTTTGGATCCTTCTACTGTATAGTATACATGCACAAGGACGTAGTACTAAGGTTGGATCAAGAATTTCATAGAAACTAACTGTGGGTCACCTTAACTTTTACTGATGAAAGCAAATCAAAGTTCACAGAAGAAGAAACTTGTACAGCATGCAGAAATTCAATTCTAAGTACGTCTTTTTGGGTCTGTATAGGATAGGATAGTATTCTATTTATTGACAGAGTTATATTCTGTTTGAGCTAGGAGTGGGTAGGATCGGATACCCCCCTTGGGATACCCGCAGTGTGAGTGCCCGAGAGCTCGGGCATCAATCGAGTCCCGACCCCCATTTATGGGGTGCCCCATTAATTTTTTTTAATATTTTTAATAAAAAAAATTAAAATTTTGTTAATTCATTATTTATTTTCGTTGTGAAACAATTAATAGCATTATAATTTATTATCCACAAGTTTTAAATCCTACATGATATATAATTTTAAAACTTAAATATAAACATAAATGTCTAATATATGGTATACATATAATTAGTTTTTTTTTTAATGGGGGTACCCGATTAGGTATTAGGTAACCTAGGTCAATACGCGATACCTGACACTCAAATTTTCGTGTAGCCCCATAAATACTTGTTTAGATTTGATGAAGAATAAAATACACGATCCGAATGAAAAATACCCAATAGGATCGGATCAAGTACCTCAAATCTGAACCCTATGCCCACCCCTAGTTTGAGCAGAGGTACTTAGTATGATAAGTCGGAAACAGCTGCCGATGCAGCAAAAGAAGTTTCCATAATTACAAAAGCAAAAGAAAAAAACAGTGGTAATTGGTCAAGATACAAAAAATTGGAACTGAGTTGGGATTTGGAGAGGTTTTAGAAGTTGCAGCGTGTTGGTACGTGACGCTTAAAATGTTGGACTTCATTATTATATGTTGAAGTATTTTTCTTTTTATTTGATTTAACATAATAACAAGATTGACGCTTTTTTGTACTGTTGGAGGTGGTAATTAAATGGTCCTAATAACACTATTTCGCCTTAGCTGTTGAATTGCTAGAGGAAAAAACGCAGAAGATTTAAGAAAATATTAAACGTCGCCGTTTAGATGATGCTCTGAAAGGGGCTAAATGGGCCCCATTCGGGCTGCAATAAGGTTGGAAAAGTTGGGCCTGCAGCCCAGTAATTGACAGGCCTGTTGTTGTGTCTTACGAATCTCGAGGAATACTAAAAGTTTTGATCTTAATCAAGAAACTAAAACACTTTATTTTATCTTGTAAAAAATTAAGGCTATGTTTAGTTACATGGCAGACCAAAATATATCCTTTCTCCATTTAAAATGCCAAATTAAATTTGGCCAAAATACCATCTTTCATTATCCCTAGAATTTTCCCATTTTTCAATATATATACATCTTTATCATATATATTTTATTATTTTTATTATAAAAGAAATTACTCAATTTCATTTTTATTCTAAAAACTCAACAAAAAATCATTGATTTAATCGTTACAGTAAAATTGTCTTTTCCCCAAAATATAAACAAATATGCCAAAACTTTCTAAAATAATTTTCTAATTATTCCTCAAAATATAAACAAATATCCATTATATTTTTCAACACAACTTTCATATTTTCAAAATTTATTTCCTCAAAACATATAATATAAAACACATAAAATATTACCAAACACTACCTAAGGGTTTAAGTTAATTTCAAATTCGCTCCTCATTATTTATTTACCTATAAAAAGAACAAAGTTCTTCAACAGACAGATGAAAGTGATTCCACGTTGGACATACTCAATCCAATGTTGACCATCAAATTTAGACACATTAATTGGGTCGGATGGAATCCACCCAACCGAACCAAGAATATTACCATGGACAATACCTTGTACTTAGCCTTGCATGTAACTTGCAAAAATCCAATGCACTGTTTGCCACCCAACTCCTCCCTGAAGCTGCCACATGTCATTTTTTTTTTCGTTTTTGAATTTTTAATATTAATATAATCATGATAGTTGTTGGTAATTTAATAATTATGATTTAATTATTATGTCATATAGTTGCAACGTGATACAGACCAATATTATGTTATGTAAACATGTAGTTAAATTGCCATATACCCTTATTATTAAAATTATAAAAATTACATTTAATTATATTATTATTAAAAAAATTAACAATATTTAATGGTAATAAATAAAATTATCATATATTATAGTAATAAATTTTTTACTATACTTTTATTATATATATTACTAATTATTAATAATCCTATGCTTAATTTTTTTTGGTCATATGTTTAATTTGTGAATTTTTTAAAGATTAAGAAAAACTATCATGTTCAAAGTTTTTATTTTTTTTATATTTTTTTCACTAAAATTCAAAATCACAATTAATATTGATATTGGCCCGTATCAAATTATATTAAAAAATTCAATTGCAACTACATAACATAATATTGGCCTCATCAAATTGCAACTATATGACATAATAATTAAATTATTATTATCAAATTACCGATAGCTATCATAATTATATTAAATTGAAAATTCAAAAAGCCAAAAAAAAAGTTGCCATGACATGTGGCAGCTTTTGGGAGGAGTTGGGTGGCATCGACTCACCCCTGTTTTTCAGTGTTCTTTGTCTTGTCATTTCTGCAATCTCTAAGCACAAGAAACTTTCAGGTAAACCTCAAGAGTTGCTTCTTCTTCGTTTTAACCCTTTTCTTTAATTCACCAATGAGCTTGCAATTTCTGCACAAACAAGCAAAAGCCCACCTC
>JACGDI010005451.1:680843-702124 GCA_014898725.1 Jacaranda copaia
CTCCCCACATTTGCAGGAGCAGCAAACCACAGAGCAGCGGGCAAACAAAGCCATTTTTTTCTGCACCGAAGACAAAAGGAGTAAAAAAAATGGATTTCGGAGGATTTTAAGGATAAGAACATCTCCATAGACAAATGAAAAGATGACTTCTTCATCAACAGTCAGAGCTTTTGGGTCATTACTCGTCAGATTTTCAAATGGGGTTTATCTTAAACCCTCCAGCCTCCTTTCTCAGCAGAGTACAAAACTTCATCTTTTCCTTTTGGAATAAAGATTGAATTTTTTTTTTCGCGTATTATTGGTGGGATTTCGATCATTATAGAATTTCTTGTGGATTTTGGTTTAGTAATAGGTTCTTTGAGTAGAAAGCTGTCATCTGTTTCGTGGTACTCGTCTTCTGGCACATGGGTTTCATTTTCTGGGCTTAAATATGGAAATTCTGATAGAAAGATCTCAACTTGCTCGCCATTGTGTATGGGTAGGCGATCCTCTAAAATTGCTGGCAGAAAGGTATTTACTGGTGTTTGTTGAATGTGACTTTTAATTAATCTTTATCTTTTGGAGCGAAACATTTTATTCAATCATCTGAATTAGAAGAGGCTTAGGTCACTTATGGGCTACGTAGAATTGCTATTTGAACAAATATCTTGATTAAAGAGAATACTAGATTAGCTTTCCAGCGGTGTGGAATTGGGGCCTTGAAAGTGGAGTTATGAATAATTCCAGCCACTTCAATCTTCACGGTGTTTCATTAGGAAAAGAAATTTGCATTGGGTGTCTGTTAAAAGGATGGGATTGGAATCATTGCATTTAATCTCCGGGTCTGTTTTTTGACTGCTGGAATGAACTGTGGTTGTTCACTACTTGTTATTTATAGGCCTTGTTTCGTTCAAATGATGTGCTTAGAGCATGATGGTGGACTTAGATTTACCTATTTCTTTAGGTAGCAGTTGCCTGAAATCTAGATTGGAGATCATCTGAAATGTGATCTGCATTTTTTGAAAGAGCATTCTTTTATAACCAGAAAAAAATGCTTCAAATAATGACCAGTTTACAACTAATCTGGCAGATGCTATAGAGTTGTCTGCATTTTAGTTTCTGCTAATTAAGTGGTGGTATTGGTGTTTTGTGCCTGAAGAATCCCAAACAGTGGCATTGCGTTACTAATGTGCATGAGATGCGGCATGATTGAATAGACATGAAAATTGGCCAGAGCATGAACTTTGGGGCTGGGAGGATAAGCTGCATCCCCATCTCCTGAGTAAAAAAAAGAAAGAAGAGAAAAGAAAAAGAATAAGGAAAGAGAAGAAGAGGCTCTATGTGAGAGTGTCAACAGTGTTTCACAAAACATGATATGCTTTCCAATTGGATTCTTCTCATCTTGTGTCTCTAAATGAGGAGGGTTGGTTTCTCATGGTCTAGATTTACTTCTTTTATGCAGACTGCTCAGGATGCTAAGAAGGCAAAGCTATATGCAAGATTTGGGAAGGAAGTTGTATCTGCGTAAGTTAGTTACTATGACCTTTTGGCTATGTGGTATCACAGAATTTATTTATCTGCTTGCTTGTACCTTAATTAAGAACCACACCCATTCAATGTAGAAATCCACCCAAAAGCAAAGGGTAGGGCTGCTTTCTTGGTGAAGATTGAAAAGTAAAATTTGTGACCATGTTATACCGTCAATTTCCTGCGCTATGTTTGCTTTTTCATTTGCCAGAGATTTTGTTTCTATTGAAGTTCAATGATCTCCATTGTCCTCTAACTTTTGATCAAAGCCCATCTGCAAGCATTGTTCTGAGCAGAAATAAAACTAGCAGAACCATTATAGTCATGGACATATCACACATGTAAAAAGTAACCTGAGAAGGCATGAATACATACTTATAGAACTCAGTATTAAACTTCTCCATTTCTGGGTATGGTTGGTGGTCGGAGGTGGCAGACTGATTGGGAGTATATAGTTGGTTTAGGCTGGCTTGTGGTCTCTTTCTGAATGAGGTACGGAACAGCTGTTTATGCTGCTCAAGAGCTCATAAAGATATCATATTGCAGCCTAGAACAAATGGAAGGAAATGTTTTTTCTATTGCATCGTAGGATAATGAAAGCGTGCAGGGAAGCTTCATGTCTTGGGCCTAATGTTTCTGCTTAAAAAGCAATGCGTGCAGGAGTGCACACTTCATTATGAAGGTTTCTAATTTCAAGGGATGAATGGGTAGTTTGGTGATATGCTCCCATTCTTGCAAACAAATTGTTTGCAGGTTTGGGCAATAGGAGGTAGTTGGAAAACCAGTTATGATCCTCTTTTTCAAAATATATATATATAAAAAAAAGAAAAGGTTTCCACTTTAGCACAAAAACGGCCACATTTCCTGCCTTCCTAGTTTCCTAGCACTGTGTTTGGTTCATAGATTTTGGTGAGGAAAAGAAAAGAAAATACTAAGGAGAATAACTTTGGTTGTTTGGTTGGCAAGAAGAATACTGAAGAAAGGAAAACTTGAGGGAAAATATAGTGTATTTGAGGAAAATGAATTTTCCTTACAAAATGGTGAGAAAAATGAGGGAAAATTCTATTTGAGTACTGTCTCTTATTCTCCTACACTTTCATCACTCCTCTTTTCCGCATTCCTTTATTCATTATTTTCTTTAACAATCAAATAAATTTGAGATTTTATATTTTTTTGTTTTCTTTTCCTGTTCCCTAATGTTTTCCTTTCCTTGTCAAAATCCTTCCCTAATATGATTGCCAGAGATTCTGCATTTTCAGTCACCCAGAAAACTACAAGATTTCATTAAATTGAACAGCTTTTAATACATTCAACATGATCCTTTTGTCTTTTTCTTTTTTCCCTCCCTCCCCTTTTTTCTTTCCCCCTTCTTCTTCAAGATAAGCTTTAACTTGGATTGTGATTTTTGTTCTGTGAATGTCCCAGGGTCAAGAAAGGCGGTTCCAGTCCGGTATCAAATACAACTTTGGCTGCTTTATTCGAGAAAGCAAAGGAGCTTGATATACCCAGGGACATTATAGATCGCAACATCAAGAGAGCTTCAGAGAAGGGTCAGGAAGCCTACATTGAGAAATTCTATGAGGTAGTTGGCCATGTTACTTGTCATAATGTTAATATCTTAAAGCATGTGAGAAGTCCTATATCGACCTTTTTATCCATTTTGCAATTATCTCAAATGAGCATTCAATGTATGCACAGGTCTATGGTTATGGTGGAGCGGGAATTATTGTCCAAGTGTTAACAGATAAAGTTAACAGATCTGTGGCAGCTGTTAGAGAGGTAGTGAAGGACTGTGGTGGGAAAATGGCGGATTCTGGGTCAATTATGTTCAAGTTTAAACGTGCACGGGTTGTAACTATAAAGGCCATGGACGCTGACAAAGATCAGCTCCTTGCGATTGCTTTAGATGCTGGTGCTGATGACGTTATTGAACCTTGGACAGATGAAGATGATCCTGAGGAGGCTTCGGAAAGGTACAAGAAAGTTTTTCATTTTATGGTTGTTATTGGAAACTCTCATCATTGTCCTAACAGGATTGCTGATGTCTTATGACTTGAAATAGTGCAAATATCTTATGAATACTAGCACAACTTTTTGCCTCCATAGTAGTGGATATTGCAGATACACTGTAAACCAAGTGCACTCTTTTCTTTCGCAAATCAAACCCCCCCACCCTCTTCCTCCTCCTCCTCCTCCTCCTCCTCTTGAAGCTTTAGCCACATTTGAAATTATATAATATTTTCTAAGGTTTAAGTTCCTTTTTGGTGGTTCAGGTATTTCTCTAATACTAATTTTTTCCTTATAACATGGAAAACATAATCCGAATCATCACTTTAGTTTGCTGAATTTATTTTGCACCCAACATGGAAGAAAGTGTTGGCAATTAATCAATCTAACTTGTTCTTTTGGTAACAGGCACTACAAAATTGTAAGTTCGATGGACAACTACACCAACATATTGACAAAACTGCATGAGGAAGGAGTACCATTTGAAACTGACAGTGGGTTTGAGCTTCTTCCCTTAATGCCTATTGAGGTATGCATATAGAGGCAAAAATTTGTATTATCTAGTTCTTCGTGCAATGTTTTACTTTATATTATATAAATGATGTCTCTTATTTATGCTTCTTAGAAGTTAATGTTAGTGTCATATTTTCTGGGTTGCAGGTTGATGATGAGGCTATGGACTTGAACAAAGAGTTGATGTCCAAACTGCTTGAGCTAGATGATGTCGATGCAGTATATACTGATCAAAAATGATCTTTTACCAACTACATGTTTATGAAAGAATCCTTCTTTCATCAACTCAGCTGCTCAGCAATCAAACTGAGGTTTTGGGGCCGTTGGATTTGTGGCTTGCAGCTTTGCTCTAAGCGTCAAGTTCAAGGTAATCGATAGAAGCATGAGAATTGTTGCTGAGAAAATGGAGCTAAGCTTAAATAGTGCAGCTAATAATTTCCCTGGGGACCTCATCTCACCCTTTACTGCAATTCAATACACTAAAAAAGAGTAGGAATATGAATTTTTTCCCATCTTCTCAAATGGGGGTTGAATCATGTTTTCATTAACCTTCAATATTACTCTGAGATTCTATTTGTCTATCAGCATCTTATTTATGCATCGGTATAATATTTATACATTATATCCTTGTATAACATCTCATTGATTTTTACAAATTGAGCAATTTCATCGTACTGATATCATCTGCATCAAAGAATTCTTTGCATATCTGCTCTAAATTATGTCTTTGGGACCCAGCATCCATGTAGTCCATAAGGAAGACCATAAGGGAACTTTGCTCTGGCAATCTCTTCAAATGTGGATCCATCCAGTAACAATGCATATCCTTCTCCATTTTTGTCACTGATCATTGATATTACCACCCCTGTGCACACATATGCAGTATTAGTTATTATGCTTGTTGCTGCTAAAATTGCTCATATTTTCAGCTGCTATTATGGATGTAGCTAATATTAAGTAACTGATGAGTTTGTAGCATACCATCATCTTCCTCCGATGCACCTGGCCGGGCCACGAAAAAGGGTTCTGATGGTATGGACCCCTTGTCGTGCCAGTTCTTTGCCTTCTTCTCCACCAAGTCAATCTGCACAGTTAGTTAAAATCCTCTTATGGTTAACTAGCTTTACACGGTGCACTTAGTTCGGATTCTCTATTTTAATCAATATTTCATCTTTACAGATATATCAAGTATATTAAATAGAAAATGAAATACCAATTGAAATTAATGATTTGTTCTTGTGTATACCTTAGTGAGGGTGTTTGGGAAATTGCATGGCCTGTGAGCACCACAGGCATAAGCATATCTATATTTCTTTCCAAGAAAAGCTGGATTTATGCTGCACATATCCATTCCTTTCCCATGTTCATTTGGGTCTAATGCTGCCTCCAAACTCCCATATGGGCTCCCATCCATTGGTATCCTGAATCTCCCAACCCTGTATAATATCAATTATAGTGTTCATAATCATGATTCTTGCTGTATATTGATCAAACGAGCCCATGCAAGCAGACAGAACTGATTAAGAACTACAAAAAATAAGTAGAATACTACCAAACTACCCTTTGGCTTTTACCATGGATGAAGAAAGAAAATGGTAATCTCTGTTGAAACTACGGCGGGCACCTATAAATTAATGGTAAATCCAAATTTAATTATTAAGTAATTAGTGGAGATGACGGAGCTTTTCATATGCCGGCCATGTGGGAGCATGCTAACCCCTCGCACAAAATTTCTTGCAATTACTAATTACTCCATATAATTGTATATATGCAATTACTATATGTATTATATTGTATTTATATAGCATATTAATTGTATGTGAATTATAATCTCTAGAAGTTGTACCTTGCCTCCGGCAGGACATCCTGGCCCGAAAATGACCGGAGATTTTGGAGGGTGAGCTTCTGCAAGATGGTGGTGTCGGCGTTGTGCTCACAGCAATCGGCGATGATTGCTGTCACCCTTCCATCTTCATCTTCCTCCTCGTATGCATTGATGAAATGAAATGTTATGTACAGAGGAACTTCCACACTCGCCACCTTTTAATTAAAAAAATAAGTACAAATTGTTAAATCTTATGTGATAATACCAGGATTTTATTTTATGATGTCGAGAAGAATTAAGAGAAATTACAATTTTGCCAGTAGCTTTGCACATGACATGCAAGTAGGCTTTGGAGTCGGGGTGCCACTCGAACTTGAATAATGGTGTGGGCTCAGCTTTGAGCAAATTTTGGGCACAATATCTCAGTGGCATCTCCGGCACCACCACGTAATGCTCCGTCACGGGGAACGAGTGGACCCAACCCGGTGCTGGCCGGCCCCGACAGTTCACCCGACCCATCACTTTCCTCTCATTTGTCCCGGGCTCCATCCTCACCACTAAGTACCCCGGATTTATTAAATCCGGCAGTAAAGTCAAGAACTCACTGTCCGTCACTATCGGGTGGGCCGAGTGTATCAACCCACCCAGGTTGTCGCTATACTCAAACTTCCCTATTGTGTCCAATGTGTTCGGATCTATAACGATGGACCCTTTGATCGTCTCCGTCAGGCAAACGACTCGTCCGTCGCCGAGTTTTACGACGCCAGTGTTGGCGTTATCGGTTAACGAGGCGCCGGAGAATAGGTTAGCCAGGTCGCCTATGTAGGCTAAGAAGTTGTCGGGTTTTGGGACTTCAGAGAATTCTCGATAACAAAGTTTTTTGTTCTTTTTGGCGGCTTTGTATGCGTCGGATTCGATTTGACGGTGGCCCATTATGAGGCGGCCATCCTCGAAGTGGAGGCCGACGAGGGTGGCGTAGCCGTCGAAGAGGTGGCGGAAGTTGTAGTCCCCAATGTGCCACAGGCCCGGCCCGTTCCTTAGGTATGTCCCGTTCTGCATGGCAACATATCAACCAATAAATTTATTAATTAGTGTTCAACTTAATTTTCAACTATTATAAATGCATACAATTGGACTAGTAAATTAAAATATGAATTTGGAATGACACCTCCAACGACCAAAGATCATGACTTGCATTATATATATATATATATATATTAGTATCATACATATAATAATGAAAAAAAGACGAAGTGAGAATGCAATTAATTAAGATCATCTATGCTGAATGATATTTTATTTTTTATTTCATATATTTTATGCCACAGATATATATTAAGTGTATTAAATATTTCTTTAAATAAATATTTGCTGTAAAATATAAGTAGAATAAAAGGTGAATCACCACCTGCATGTCTAGTTCTACCGAGTGGCCTTTGGGTCAATAACATTAGTCTCATACATAAAGTGTAAGGTCGAGAGTTTCAACGTACACGTATTTGATACACACCCATATGATTGATTAGTTTCCTTTCCTCAATTAAGGATGTAATACTTTTTCTTATGATAGAATTTTTGTGTATACATACCAACCATAGTGGGATTTCCCCTTGAACATGAAGCTCTCCATGCCATCTCTCTTGCTTTACACTAGTCCATGCTACAAGCTTCCCATTTTTTTCAGATTCTTGTTTGGAGGGAGCAGCTGGAACTGCAGGTAGTGCTCGTTTAGTTGCAACATTTGAGATAGTTAACCCTGGATTTCCACACAATTCCCTACTGGAAATCTTTTTCTCAGTGGGAATTATTGCACCAAAGAATGATGATTTGTGTTTAACTATATAAGAACTACTTGCTTTTCTAGAGTAACCATAGGGTTTGATGGAAGAAAATGCAAGCTGGGAAGCCATTGAAGACTATATATATATGTATATTGTTATCTATTTTACAAGAACATATGGGATTGAAGAAAATTGGAGGCAGTGACAACATATTTATAGTACCCATAAGGCGTTGGGGTATTATATAAAGTTTGATTTTATAAATAAAATTAATAAATTGGTGTAGTAATTATATTTGTAAATATAATTAATTAATGGAATCTTGATGGGTGGAATTCCTGTATACTAGAAGACATGGAATATAATATGGTAAGAATAGTTAATCATGCATTGCTTTGTGGACAAATAGGTTGTAATTTAGCACTAAAAGTAATTAAAGTATTTTTGAATGTTGATTAGCATATTATTTAATTTATTCAATTTGGGTTCTTTTTTGGGCTTTTGAGAATGAAACCCTCACATGCTGGAGAGCTCTAATTAACTAATTAGATGTTAATAATTAATGGAATATTGATTAAAGACTATTTTTTTTATTTTTTATTTTTAAAATTGGTGTCATTAATTATTTTAACGTCGTAGTTTGCTTTAATGTGGCATGTCGTGTTAAGGTTGTTGCTTTCCCTAATGCCAAAAAGCCCGAAGCTTTTGACTTGTTAAACGCAGAGGAATGAGACAAGAATTTTAATATTCCATACATGAATGCAAATGAATTAAGCTAACTCGCAAATTTGACGAGATGTCTAATTCGAAAAATGTTCGAGGTCATATTTGGAGAAGCTAAGACCCGAGTCAAGTCAAGCTAAATAATTCTAATGCACAGATTTATTAGCCGGCTCTCGAGCTTATCTTTTTTTTTTCAAAAAAAATATTTATATATTAAAAATTATAATAATATATTAGTTTAAAATTTTTATAAAATCACTAAACTTTTCGAACTTGAACCTATAACTTAATTACAAATTCAAGCTAAGTTTGAGCTCGAGCTTGAAAAAACAATTAAGGCTCCACTCGATTCGGTTGTTTTTCCATTCTACCTGTATTATAATATATATATTTTTACTGAGTGGTCAATTAATAAGTAACATTGCTCTTACATATTTATGTGTAAAATTCAAACTTTGAAACCTAGCAAACTTTAGGAGTGTTTCCTATTAAGAATCAATTAAAAAGCATCTGTCTCTAATGATACAAATTAAAAAGAATGTCTTTTCCTATAATTTAAAAATATCGGTTGTCTGTTACCTTCTTAATTTCTTGTTAACTTTATTTCAATTCTCTTTCAGGTGCTTAGAGCGAATTTAGCATTTTTTTAAGGAGTACTCGACCCGAGCACACCACGGACGACATCTTCTTTAAATATAAGGCAGAATATGCCACCACATATATAGCATCTTTCCTTAAAGAATATTCCAAAAAGTTATTTATTTATTTATTTTTGCTTTAGCAAGAAATTGTTTTTTTGTTCCACACCCAAAAACATGAAGCGAAGCAAAAAAATTTTAGATTAACTAACAAAGAAAAAAGGTAACATATTTATAACTCCAAATAAAATGAAATTCGTATCGATTTTACCTTTTTCTTGTTTATTGTTAAGATTCATTTTGAATCGAAAGAGATATGAAATATTTATAAAATTATTAACTTAGTGAATAATAAGTTTTCATGTCAAGAAATTTAAGGGATTGGCCTAAAGTCTCAATCTTGACTATTGTAGCAATATAATTTGTCTTAATGCAGAAAATTAAGTCCATTTGATACATTTTGTAGATAGTAAAATTTTGTTGTGACATGACATAATTGGGTCTTTAACATTTTCCCTTCTTTGGGCAGGTAAAAAATCATGGTTTTCTTTTTTTAAATTTTTTTTTCAAATAAAATCACGTATTTTTTTCTGCTTATTAAGAAAAAATTGCATATAACATATTTTATATTAAATATTAATTATCATGACATGTGATTTTTGCATGCATAAATAAAGAATTAAAAAAAATTCACAAAACATACCTCAGTTTGGTATTATAAACTCAAAACTCTTAATCAAATATGATAAACTTAACAAAAAAATTTTAAAAAATAACAAAATTTAATTGATTTTGACACCATAAAAAAAAGAAAGTATAGAAGTTTGTAAATTTAGTAGAAATGAATTGAAAATAATATTTAATGCGTCTTGCAATGGTAGAAGAGGGTGATTATAATAATAGTGACTGTTGTTAGTTCATAGTTGGATGTGTATATTCAAATTCATGTATGAAATTATAGAAACAAATGTGTTGTTCTAACGATATTTTTGATAAATAATATTTTCATATATTTAATGCAAAAGCTGTTTTTATGAATAAATAATATCAATAATCAATTAAACAAATATATAACATTATTAAACTTAATATATGAGTGGGAGTGATAATGGGTGTGTTGAATGATATTTTTTTTAGGCCAAGATTTAAAATTGGAGGGAGTGATAATGGATGTGTTGAATGATGATTTTCTTAGTCCATACTTCTTTGGGAAAGTGCTTTCTAAGGGGACTCATGCTTTTTTGTCTATATTATTTTATAGGATTACCATAATTGGAGGACATATGTCAAATTAGTAATTAAGGGGTTAATAAGGGGTCCAAGTGTTTGCCACCTACTCTTTGTACATCATTCTTTCTTGTCAATGTGTCATCAATCTTAATCTCCATTCATCTTGAAAATCTTGAGATATTGGCACAATAATCTTAGCAAAATGTTAATTTCTAGAAAGAAAAGGTTGTGATTAATAAAGAAAATGCAAGATGAAAATATTAAAATGTTACTAATTGTGTAGGT
This sequence comes from Jacaranda copaia, assembly GCA_014898725.1. Classification (NCBI taxonomy): domain Eukaryota; kingdom Viridiplantae; phylum Streptophyta; class Magnoliopsida; order Lamiales; family Bignoniaceae; genus Jacaranda; species Jacaranda copaia. Next base: position 691,352 of record JACGDI010005451.1, read on the forward strand.
AGTAAGAAATTTGATTTTGCAAGTTTAAGTAGTGTCACTCAACAAAGAAAAGCATAACTCTATGCTTCTTGTCATCTTACTCTTTTATCCTATGTTATGGAGGATTAATAGGTATTAAGGCAGATCCATTATGCCCTTCTAATATATACAATGGCAACTTTTGGGTATGAATGCCGATGATGAGATTGCCTAGTCCAATGGTACCTCGCTTCGACTTGAACTATGCAACAATGAGATCCCCCTCAATCCTTGTTGGATGTGCTTGATGGCCTCCCATAATATGCCCACTTGGGAACTTCTTGCTCCAGCAATTCCAAGAGTCTTCGTTGGCTACACCGTATCTAGCAGACTCTGTGTTCTGCTCATCTCCTTTATCAGCTCTTTGATTGGGATATTATTATCTAAATTCCTAAACTTGTAATGAATGATTGAATGGGCAAATTTGGACTCTAATCACCCCTCCACTCTTTCCAATGAACCCTAAGCTAACTATTCACTCCTTCGCTAAGTATAACTTAATTGTCTCTCTTCCTTCGCTTCCTGTTGTTGACTGCCTTATGGGTTAAGAGATGAGGGGGCATCTAAATACTTTCTAAACGACCCAAGAAAAGTAAAAGTTTCTTCACTCTCTCTTGATCAATTTAGATCCTATATCCTATCTCTCGAGGAGAGGTGCACATAAGTCTATCAATTTCATAATGAAAAAAAAAATTATTTATCACATTAAAATGTATTGTTATTTTTTTTTTAATTTAAGATACATATTTAATGACAATCAAGTGACGTTAGGACATCTCAATAATGATTTTTATTATAATATTTTTTGTTTTTTAGCGTGTGGATTAGTATATGCACATATCCTCTCTCAAGTGGAAATGTATTATACTAAGAAAATCCACCACCTCAAATTTACTATAGAAGAAAATGAATTGGGTGATCAATTGTTGCCTTAAACCTCTAGTTAAATTTGTGTGAAGTAGGAAATCTAATAGTGTAATGAAACAAATAAAAAAAATAGTAACCCACTTTGAGTAAATTGAAGTGGCCTCAAATGAATGACAAAACGTCAAGTCTAGCTTAGCAATTGGGAAACTAATAAAAATGTGAAATCAATGCAATCGAACCATCATAATTGCTTGTGTCCTTTCATGTTTCATTGATTCCCACACTCATTAGGCAATCTAGAAATATAAAATGCCCAAATGTGGCAGACAAAATTAGGGTTCACCACAATTAAAAGGCATTAATCTACTATTTTGTAATTTGTTTTTTTTCCCTTCACCACTTTTCTTTTTTAACAATATGAAGTACGCTCATAATTAACCATCATGGAAGTCTCATACATTTGTGAAAGGTGTGAAAAAAAGAGGTTATAAGAGCAACAAGGTTAAAGAGAATCGATTGAGATATATTGTATGGGGATATTCTCATTAATTTGGAGTATCCAAATGAATTTGAAAAGGGTTGGATTTGGATTCAAGAGATGAGGGTGGTTGGATATTGAAGGGTATATTGGTACAACATATTTGTTTTGATCATCTGATTAGAAAGTTTATTGCTATTGATGAGAAAAGACGAAATTAATCATGGGTTTTAGCTCCTCTTAATGCCAATTGAATAGTACTATGCAATAAACCCTAAAGGACTAATTCGTTCATCCATTGGAGTACCTAAAGTAGTGATTAATTGAGACTAAGGGTACTGAAAATGGTCTTAAAGTAGCAAAGCTTAGGAAAAGAGTGGGAGTCCAATTATTATAAAAAGCTTACTAGTCAACAACATAACTCAAACCTCATTTGGAAATATGAAAAGTTTTACACCACTTTATTAAATACATTCCAAGTGAATTGTGAGTTTTGAAATATTAAATAAGAATATGATTTTATCATATTAATTCAGGATCATCATAGATTGTCTTGAATTAATTTATATATTACCTGTTCAAGTCACGTAGTCTCAGTTGATGAGTTAGGTCAAACCTAAAGTCAAAATGAAATTACGGATGCAAGGCGGTTGCAATATAAATATTTGAAATTTAAGTTAGTAATGATTGAAATGTTGAATAATAAAAATCAAAATGTAATATGTCAATAGCTAAATATGCCTTTTCCACCATAGGGCTTAGAATTGAGATACTGCCACATGTCTCAATCCTATAATTTTCAATTCAAGTTTCGTACTGTGTCTAGTCGAGCACAACTAAAAATGATACAAACATTGGAATATTAACTATTTTTTAAATTTAGAAGAAGTAATTCAAATACTGTGAATATTTTTTTAAAAATAAAATGTTAATGTCATTATAATATATACATATATATATATATATATTACTAAGTGGCATCATATACATGGATCATCGATGTTACATTTAATTAAAAAGTGGCATCAAAATTTGGGCTTGATTTGAAATGTGGGACGATGCTAATTGCACTAACGTGTCGTGCTTGCAACTTGTTTGATAGTGACTTTGTCAACGTGGATTGTCTCTTTTGATAACACATTCTTATGTCATATTTTCTCGAATTCACATTGCTATGGACTCTATCATTTGGGGTACTCATTTTGAGGGCAAATTTCGTCAAGAAAAGACCACAATGTATTATTTGAAATTCAACTAAAGTGGAAAGAGAATCAAATCATGAGCTAATGGTTGAATAAAGCCCATTACCTTGCAAGAAAAGTGCCATAAGAGGCATATTAGGATCATGATTATGATGATTGGTTAGTCAACTTTAACTATTTCATCAAACCATGGGCTTAACCTAGGTAGGAACATACTAGTAGATAGCCTTGGATTCTTGATATCGACTAGCATGACATAAGTGGAAATAGTATATTTTTTGTCCTATAATTTTATTTATTTTCTAATTTCATTTTATAATTTATAAAATTATAATTTTAGTTCTGCAAAAGTTTATCATATTTAGTTCGATTGTCGTTGAAATTTCAAAATATTGATCGAAAAAGCTAAGTTGGTGTACCAACAAGGCAAAATTGGCATGCCAATAAGGCAAAAATCACCAATTTGGACCTACTCTGGCGTAGAGACGCAAATGAGCCGAGCAGAGCTTTGACTATTTTTTTTTTATCAAGTTCAAGCTCGAGCTTGATGAGTTGAGAAAATTGAGGCTCGGGCTCGAAAGGTGAAATTATTTTATAATATATAAAAAAATTAATTTATTATTATAATTTATATATATAAATATTATTTCTTTTAAGAAAAAATACAGGTTGACGAACTTTTGAACTAGAATTATTTAACTCAAACTCAACTTGAACTTTATATGAACTTGAGCTCATTGAACACTTTTTGAACCAACTTGTCGGGCTCGTAAGTTGACTCGATTCGTTTGTATCTCTACTCTAATGTGCCGGCTCAACTTTTCCAGCTAATTTTTGAAGTTCTGGTCAGATACTATGCTAAAAGTGATAAATTTTTAATACATACAGGACGAAAATGTATTGCAAGTTAAACAATAAAATTAATTACAAAATAAACAAAGTTATAGAATGAAAAAAATATTTTTCCCCATGTTATAAAAATGCGAATTTATTGGAAAATGGAAATATATGTGCAGCTACTTACTAAATTTCAATAATTTGTGTGCAAGAATATGCCATGTATAGCAACTATTGATCATGGGTTGTCCTATTTGCCTTATTTTTGATTCACAGCTAGATAGAAGAAATATTAGTGTGATGTGATATATATAGGTAAATTAAATGACAATTGTGACTTGAAATGATTCAAATTCCATAACCCCACCTCAGAAGGTGTTATACAGTACGGAAAATTGCATTTTTGGAGTTATGCACTTTCAATCCCAAGCTCCTATTTATAGGATCAAAACTCTTAATTTTTTGTACTTTTAGAACACACTTTAACGTCCGTTAATTTTTTTACAAAAACTGTTAAATAAAAAAATAATTTATTATCTTACAACCCCAAAAGTTTGATTTATTTATGGAACACCCCACAAAATTCTTTATAAAAAATATACTCGAAATATTATGTATAAATATATATTATAAATATAAATACATATATATATACAAACAATTCCTACCCCAACCACAGCTAATCGCTTGCCTGGCCGTGGCCGGCCATTGGCAAGACAGCGGCTAGATCTAGCTGGCCTTGGCCTTAGCCCAGGCCAACTGTTGCCTCAGCTAGAAGCCACCTAGGCGGGTGGCCAAAGGTAGCCTCAAGGCTAGTTGAGGGAGGTTGGTTGAGGCGAGGGTATGCAGGTTGCATGGTCATTGGTGAAGAAGGGGAGGATGGACAGGGGTTGGGGTTGGGGTTGAAATTGGGGAGGGGAATGAGGGTGGGCTAGCCGTTGGCTTAGCCAAGGACAAGCAACCACCAAGTGGCTGTGGTCGGTCGCTAGCTAGGAGTGGGGAAGGGTGGGGAAAAGAAGAAAACACATTTTTTAAAATTTTTTTTGCTTATTTATTTTATTATTAATTAATTAATTTAACCTAATATTATTTTTATATATTATCAAGTATATAATTTAAAATTTTTATATTGTCCAAACAATTATTTCTTTACTCATTTTATTTATTTAAAATTACTATTATATTGTTTCTTTTACTTATTTAAAAATTATTTAAATATATTATTGGGATGATTTTTTAGATTTTAGTTTTATTTGTAAATTTCTTTTTATATTAATCTATAAATTTAACTATATTATTTTACTTTATAAATAAATTTAATTATATTATTGTGATATTATAAAAATGTCATCCAAAATTGTGAAATTATGTTATCCAAGATAATGATTCTATTCTAATTTTTATTTTTTAATTTTTACTTTCTTTGTTTTTAATTAATAAACAAATTCAACTTAATTTAATTAAATTATTTTAGATATATTTATTGATTATGTAATTTAAAATCAATTAAGCATTGAATTTAACTTTTATTTTTATTCTTTATTTTATACTTATTTTATTTTTGAATTAATAAATAAATTTAATTAAATTTAACTTAATTTCAATAGATATGTTTATTATTTTAAATTTTATACTTTAATTCAATGTGAATTTAAAGATTATTCAATATTTAAAAAACTTTATTAATAATAAAATATATTTAAATTTATTATGAATAATTTAGATAATATCAGAATTAATCTATGAAAAATGTTACAAATAGATTAAGGATGTTTTTGTCTTATAAATAATTGAAACAATTTTTTAGGATATTTTTGAATTTTCACATAAATTTTTAGATGATGCCAACAAATTTGTTAACGAATGCTAACATTTTATCAAAAATATTAGACTAAACAAAGTATTAAGAGGATATTGTAATTTTTCTAAATTTATTGTAAATAAATCAAACTTTAGGGGGGTTGTATGTAATTAATCCAAAGAAAGGGACCAAAGTGCATTTTTTTCTAATAAACCATAAAAAATTTAACAGAAAATTTGATAATGTCCCAAAAGTGCAAAAAAATCAAAAGTTTTGGTGCTATAAGTGCAAACTTAGGACCAAAAGTACAAAATTGTTTATTCAATGGGACCAAAAATGCAATTTTGCCTATACAGTATGATTGAATTTAAATATTAATGTAGGATAGCTAAAGCTACTAACGTTTACCTATGGTTTGAGAAATATTTTTTAGCTTTTTTTGGTTATTGTATGTAATTCTCATGCGCATAAAAATTGATATCTGCATATTAGAAGTTTGGTAGGTTCAAACTTCTTATGTGACTTATGGAGTGGACTAAACAACCACGAGCAATTTGATGCTTATAAATATACCTTTTTTTAAACTTATCTATTGAAATAAAAATTTATGATTATAAATTTTTTTGAATTTATTTGATGAGATAAAGTATGTATGCAAACTTGCAATTTTGGATAAATACAATATGATCTTTTAGTCATAATAGAAAAGTTTGTTAGACTAAAATAAAAACAAGAAAATCAAATTAACAACCAATTAGAATGTTCTATTTTATTAAAACTTATAATTATAATAATTTAAAATTTGATCAAAATTATAAAATAATAATCAAAAACTGCTGTACTATATATAATAGCAATCAGCTTTAGTTGTCAACAGACCACCTGAATCCCTAGACCGACGTCGTCGCAATTTGGGCCCATAATTTTTAACCCAACTAACGCTTTCAAGTCTGGCAAAGACCGACGTTCACTTAGGCCCTAAGGCAACCTGGGCTGTCCGTGGCTTTAACTGTCTTATTAGCCCAAAATGTGTGGTCATTTTGAGTCTTGGAGCCTTTTGCAAGGCCTAATATTTGCTATGGACTTTAGATTAGATAGAAGCTGGTTTGCTATTAAGATTGAAGTTGCAATAAACCTGGCTTAGCCATGTATTGATTTCAAATTTGTCTTAATCAAATATAAACTGCTAAATTAAGTTCAAGGTACTTAACAGTATCTATGCCTTCCTGACAGTTAAATCCACCACCGTCGAGTAGTCAATTAACTCATTGACATCGAATTTATATTTATATGCATGAGGTCATAATCAAATCAACTGATTATATATATAGATCTTATTATCTTGCATTTTACACTATAAATACATACGGAAAGTAAATTTAAGGAATTGAACAAATAAAATGAAAATTAAAAATGTCGTTGAAGAAGGCTTAGCTACACACATTGACGTGGGTATGCGCATATTGAAAAGTTATATTATTTTTTCTATTACTAAGAAAAATTTCAAAACACTCTATATATAGCCCAACCACACTTTTTTTATTCAACTCAATTTAACCTGGTCATGTCCTGTTAGCTGTATCTAGCCCATGAGTGTAATAACGTTGATGAGAGAGGAATTTCTAAAAGACTAAAATACCCTTATTTTCCTGCTTCTCTCTTATAGGAATTGACTTAATCACTCAACCCATACCTGAAAATGAATGCAATCTTAACCCTTCAATTCTGCCACATGTTAATCCATGACTATTGCCCCCTCATTTAATGCATCCAGGATCATCCGAAGAGATTTGCTTCTTACCTTCTTTCAAATATCCTCACCTATCGAACTATAGAACTCACGACCTTCTCTCTATCGGTCGCCCAATAAACACTCGCCCAAGCTTCCATCACTTGTCAACTTTTCAATCAATGATAAATATACTGAGGTCATTTCTTGCGACATCGAATGCGAACATCTGTTGTCGTGTTATTCGTTGATGCACCAACTAACTCTATTCTTCAAGAAGGCATATGCAGCCTCTTGTAATCATCAATAAGGATTGAAAAAACATATCTATGATCAGTCTGAAGTCTGAATCTCTCATGATAATGAAAGAAAGGGCTTTCTTTAAATTTGTTGCCAACTAGTAGCTAGTTTCAGCGTTGGACAAAGTGAATTAGCAAAAGAGGATGATATTTTATTTGGGCATTGCATGGCCAATGATATTGATGGGTTTTTGATCAGTCAAGGTTGAAACACTTGTAACATTCATGTGGTCCTAATTTTTGTAGATTACATATGTATATGTATAGAGCTTGATTTTTGTTGGGCACTAAGGTACACAAAGTCGCTATTTGCATTGCATGCACATGGGCCTCATTGTGCGTGTCTCCTCGAGTCACTTTTCAAGTTCTATCCTCATTTATATCCCACGATATAGCCATATCAGCTCAAAGGTTTGCCCAAACCAGTCATCTTGAGTTGCAATATCTGATATGACGTGAGTCGTAGGATTTTTATTTTTTTTTTAATTTGGATTAAATTTTTGCTTTAGATTTTATTTATAGTAGGACTATTCGAGTTGTCCAATAAAAATCCTCCGACATAAGGTAAAATTTGTAACAAAAGTATGATAGGAATAATGTGATAATATTGATAATGTGAAAATAAGGGGCCACTTGAATTTATTTTCAAAGGGCGTTTTTCTCTTTCTCATTATTTTAAAATAAAAAGTCATCAAAAATACTACTCATTTTCATTTTTTTATTTCTCTTGTACTTATATCCTATCATTCTATTGTCAAGTTAATTAAATTTAAATTCAATTTGACATAAAATATTCATTAATATTCTAAAATAATTAAAATATAATTTTTTAAAAAAAAATTGGGTTTTTATAGACATACTAATTTTAATTATTATTTTCAAATAAACATTTAAATGTAATCTTGTTTTGATTTTCAAAACTATACTAACTTTTCATTTCAATTTTTTCAAAATATTAGAAACAAAAAAAGAAAAAGAAAATAAAACCGTGCCCGTTAACATGATTAGTGAAATTAGTGACTTAATTCAGACAATCATAATATTAGGATCACAAGATTAAGACAGCAAATATACGAATAAAATGAAAAGACGTTTCCCGTACAGAAGGCAGGCCCTTTGCGAGTGAGACGTGGCAATATCAACGTCCCTCCTTAATCTTCTGCCACTCGTCACCCGCCACTCTCTTTAGTCCCTCCCCCATGCCGACATGGTCACCACTCATTTATCGATTTAAATTTTTTATTTTATTTTATAAATATATAATTTGTATATTAAATATTTTTTTATAAAAATAATTTATTAAGAATCATATATATTTGATATATATAAATATAATAAGTTAAAATAGGATATAAAATAGAGAATGGAATAAAGGTTCCAAGATATTTATTTAGGATTTGCTTAGTTTCATTTTTTAATTTTTTACTATTTAAAAAATAAAACATATAACTTTATACAGCCAGGTAGTAGCCTTGCTTGGATCGATCTTTAGTTAGTAAGCTTTGACAGATTAAGTGTATCTCTATTACGACATTTAACTTCATTTATTGAGAAAAGAAAATAAAAATCTTCTTGGACTAGATACATAGATAAAAGGATATGTATGTAGGCATTACCTTGTCCAAATTTATAGGTCTCCTATACCTTTCTCAATATTATTACAAGTCTTTTCTTCTTATTATTATCATCATACATTTTTCAAGTATTTGACAACAATAATTGTCCTAATTAAATTATTTGGGGTCGGCCATAATTTTATAATTAATTCCATTCTCTTTTTTCCTCTATTTTTGTTAATTGTTCATGTTCTTAATTTAGGGTAGGGTCCAACTAGTTGACAATTTGCACCCCTAACAGGTCAAAATCACGAGTTTTCAAACCCTACTTTTTTGCCCAATTTGTCCGATTTGGTCGACATCAATTTTACAATAAAAAAATAATTAAAATAATAAAAAGAGAGATGAAAAAGTAGAATAGATTAGGGTTCCTTGGCACAAGTGCTTGCCCCCTTTCCTCATTTGGATGATTATTTGTTATTAAATGTTAATTAAAAGAACCACGAAACCCTAAGCTATGATCATACTTAATTAATTATTTAATTAACTGATTAATTACTGAGATAATATAATCAAAAGGACTGCAAATAGTAATGCCATTATTAGTAGTGGCATTAAAGCGAATCTTAACTGAATCATAAGGGGATCCACTAGTTATTTATTAATTTGTCTGTGTACGTAGGATTTTTGTAAGTACTCATGCAGATTAATATATACAAAATTTTAATTTGGCATATATGATTTTTATGCTTATTCCAAATGGTATTTCTTTTTAAATATTTCTGCGTAGAGGAATATCATTGTTGGAAATTGGAGGGAATATTGTAATTTTATATGCCTTTGCTGGCCCCAAAACTGTGTGTACCATTTTTTTCTTGTTGATAATATTAAATAATAACAATATAATAGCCATTTCTACTACGTATATATGTCGTCGGTTTTGTATATATATATATATAACCACTTGTATTATTTTCTATACTAATCATTTTTTATTATTTGTAAATAGAGATTTATCGGAGTAATTTCAATTGATTTCTGATTTCTTTATTTCTTGTGGATTCTATTAGGGTTTTATCTAAAGGTATTGATGATATGTATATGTATGGTACATTGAGTATGATGTGAATTAGAAATTGATCGCTTGAAATGATTGCAGTTTATACCACGTTTTAGATTGAGTACTTGTCTGAGTTGATTAGTCCAAGACTTTCGTTGCTCAGGTTAGGATGGAGACAATGGGAATATACAGAAAAAGAAAATATATATGAATTATTTGGCTGGGGATTGCATATCTAAAAATATGATGGAATTTAGGTATTTTTACTAAAGAGTCATTTCTTCAGCATAAAGTGACTGAGATAGCACAATCAAGATATATATATATATATATATCTACATTAATTTTATGATTAATGATATAGATAAGTCGAGTGCAGTTCCAAATCAAACAACCCTACAATCGAGATCTAAAAATGCGAATTATGATATATCAAGAATAAATTTATCTTTATAATCTACTCGTTAGATTATATTTTTTTGAAAAACCTTGTTGATAGCCACATATGACCAACAAAAAAAAATCAAAATCGTTGATTTCGATGTATAACATATGGTGAACATATTTTCTTCGACGTGTAACGCTCTTGGCCTCTTGATTTCTTCAAATAAAGGCATAGTTTCCACCATTCTAGAAATTAATTAATGACCAATAAATGGACAAAAGCCCAATGTTTTAGACTCGGTTTCCCTTTGGGAGAAAAATAAAATTGATCTAATTATTTGCAGACAAAAAGTGACCCAGATTTAGTCTGGAAAATTTCAAGCAAAAATATCTAAGTACTTTAGACTGTTCCTCTTTTGTGTATATGGTGACCCAAATGTTGTAAGCTTTATACATTGACCAAATTAACAATAATCAGCCAATTAAAGGAAATAGTGAAGATTTGCCTCTCGAAAAAGCCCTTATTTTCGGCAAAACCCTGG
>JACGDI010005451.1:702181-731513 GCA_014898725.1 Jacaranda copaia
CCCCCACAATTATTTTGCATGAATGAAAGCAAGAAAGAATTATTGAAGAATTAATAGAGGCCCCAAATTGGAGGATGACCAAGTCAAGAGTACTAGCAGCAAAAACTTAGGATACATCATTTTCGTCTTATCGTTTGTCGTACCAAAAATAAAGCATACAACTCACATTTGATTTTTTTTGCATTTAAGGATGCCCTCCTCCAAGGATTTTTCTTTGTTTGTACAGTTATACATACATATATATGTATTAATACATCATTTTATTTTTATTAATTTATCAAAAATATAATTATATATATGAATGACTGTTGAATGATTTTTTATTCAACGACATACGTTTTACGTATAAAGTGTGAAGTTACAGGATTTGAACCTATCAGAAATTCAATGTGTGTATATATATATATATATGTGTATATATACAAATAAAAAGAAAAAAGTACACATGGACGACGCTCGTCAGCTTTAGGATTAGTAGTCATTTGGTCTGATGATATAAATTTTATATATAAAGCGTTGGATCAAGAACTCGAAATTAGCAAATTCTTGACATATTTATGTATATGTAGAAAAAGAAAAAAGAAAAAATAGCTTTAGGGCTGGTGATGTACCATTGTATCACCCACCAACCCAGCCACCATATAAGGGTATGTGAGGGTCTACGTGGGTAGGATAAGATATTTTCTTTGAAAAAAATTTCAACTTGGCCCACCATTTATGTGTTCGCAAAGGGCTAACCTTCAATTATATGATTTAATTTTAATTAAGTAGTTCGGATTAGATTTAATTTATTTAGTTGCCAGGCTAGTGGGACAGAGAATTTTAAATAATATATTTAGATAACTCAATTAATGGGGAGTTGCAACTTATAAAGAAAATTTTACGTATCTGGGAAATTCGCAATGTTTTTTTTTTTTTAATAAATAATGTAAGTTGCTAGATATGACTAAAGAGTAATAGATTTTTAAATTTTTCTCCTTTTTGTTATCAGGAGATTGAGTTTTCATATTTTATAAATTTACTTTTTCATTTTCTATTTTCATATATAGAAATAAAATAATTAAATTACAATAAAAATTAACTCATATGCAATCTCTTTTTCTCTTGGTTCTCTGTGCAAAAATTAAAATTAGCTAAAAAGGCTTATGTTTTCTACATAGTTTCAAAATTTTCTTTTAATTTTTCTATATTTATAGAGTCCATTTAGCTGAATTTGATAAAATATTATTGCATCTTATAACTTTTTTTAAACTTCCAAAATGCTAAATTTTATTTTAAAATAGAGTCTTGAAGTGCTTAATTAAAATATGATCCTGAAACTTATAAGATATTTATAATAATATTTTTTTAATTAATATGATTGAAATTAATGAGTTTTGATTTTTTAATATCTAGAAATTTCTTTTTTTAAAAGACCTCATAAAAGATCCTAAAATTTTGTTTTGGGACTTATGAACTTTTTTTTTCTTTCAAAATTTACCAAAAGTTTAAGACCTTTTATAAATTTCTCAAAACAACTCATAAGATATCATAAAATGTCAATTAAATTTTTTTAAGGAAAAACAAACTTAGAAAAGGCCCCTAGAATAAGTGTTAAGAGTCAAATCTCTTAAAAGAATGTAAAGTGCTGTTGACTTATTTTTAATATTTTAACAAACAAATCTATTAATTTTAATTATATTATTATAAAAATCTTATTAATAGTATTTTATAAGTTTTAAAATTTTATTTTATAGTCTGAATAATATCATATTTTTAAATAGGATATAATATTTTATAAATCTTAAAAAAAGATTAAAAATGTACTTGAGTGATTAATTATAAGTCAATTAAAAAAAACATAGACAAACAACCTCTCAATTATAAATTTGTCTATTTTGGTTTCAAATTTGGCATAAATCAATTAAATTAACATATATAATGTTAACCATAGGATAATTATTCTATATAATTAATAATCTCAATTAGGAGTATAAACGAGTCGAGCTGGCTCGCAAACCTCACAAGTCAAGTCGAACTAGCTTGATTCGAGCTCAAAACAATATGAGCTTGAATCTAGCTTAATCAAGTCCGAGCTCTAATTCGAGCCATCAATATTTAGGCTCAAGGCTCGTGAGCCAGTTTATAATTAAATATTATTTTTTATTTTATTAATAAATACATAATGTTACTATTTTTTTACTCCTAGCTCAAGCTCAAGTCTGTAATTTTTTATAATTCATTTGTTAATTCGAACCAAGCTCGACTGTAAAATTTTACCTTCGTCGAGCTCGAGCTACAAAATTTTATCTAAATTTAATTCGACTCAGACTCGATTCCACCCAATCACCCCTAGTACTAGATATCATTAACCCTCCCTTTGTTTCTAACTCAATTGGACGACCAAAAATTTCACCCACGTCATCATTGCTCAATTGATATACATATATATATATATATATATATATATGCTCTTCCACATGTTGGTACTTTGCTTTTGGAATAAAATCCACTATTCCCCCTTTATTAAAATTATATTCCATAACAATTATGACCAATCATTACCGTATATAAATAATTAATTTCATCCGTATTGCTTTTATTTATTAATTTATTATCATCTAAAAGTAATTTTACTTGTCAAGTTGCCACCCAAAATACCAAACATGCCGTACGTCACGTGCTTCACGCTAACACATATCTTTAATTTTAAAATTAATTATAGTCACTCTTCAATATATGATCTTATTTGTACGTTGTCTCTTAATTATTATCGATGTGTAATTTTACCAAATGAATTAATTAAATATTCATCAATACCATATTTGCATATTTCTAGTGGAATCCAATAAGAATATTCCGTTGCCGTCAGCTCTCGTATCCAATGCTTATTTGTTAAATTCCATTGAAAATATACAAATATTATGTTGGCGAATATTTTAATTAATTCAACTGGTAAAATTGTACATTGACAGTAGTTGGGGGTAATGTGCAAAAGAGACTATAAATTGGGGGAGTGACTGCAATTAACTCTTAATTTTAATTTGTTTGTTCATTTGAGAGGCCGCCAACACATTCTCATAATTAATTAGTTAATTAAATTAAATATTATGAGTAAAAAAGTGAAAAAAAGATAATTCTGATTGTAAGACACGTCATCATTATTGCAAGAGATTGTTAATTAATTTGATTAAATCACTTTCTTAGAGGAGATAATTGTCGGGGAATGATTAGGTGGTTGATTTGACTAAATGAAGGTTCATAGGTTATATATACACACACAATGTTCTATATGCATAAAATAGTGGCCGTTTATTTTGAAAGAATAAATGAGAAAAAAAGAGTTATGGACAATAGATTTTGGATAAATTAGTGGAATGAATAAAAAAAAAATTGAATACTATAACAAATTAGTTTGTGTATAGTGGAAAATTTCAAATTAATCTTTAAATTATTAAGATTTGTGGATTATTGTAGGGCTATTTCTAGCAAATTAAAATTTTATGCATTGGTGTGAAAATTTTCACTATTTGAGTGTAGAGCCTCTTTCTTTCTTTCTTTCTTTCTTTTTATTGTGTTAATTAATAATTTATTTAGTATGATGATGGTGTTTGAATTTTTTATTTTATTAAAGGGACTTTAAATCATATGCTAAAGTACTAATAAATAGCGAGAAAATTGTCTAGGCACTGTTCCAAATTTAAGTGCCTATTTGGACTCATTTTTATTTTTATTTTCATTTTTTAATATTTTTAAATTGATGAAAATTAGTTATAAATGTGATGTAAAAATAAAAATATGCTTGGATGAAATATTTGAAAATATAATAATTATGTTGGAAATATAATGATTATGTTGATTTTAATAGGTTGTAAGTGGAGAGAGAGAGGGGGGGGGGGTTATTGAGAGAAGATATATATTATTAGAGAATGTGTTTTGAAAATGAAAATAATGTTGGTTGAAAATATGTAAAAAGTTATAATTTTCAATTTTGAATTAGTAGAATTGGTAAAAATGGAGTTTGAAAATGAATCCAAACGGGCTCTAAGAGAACAATGGAGAAAATTTAGAAGGTGATTGGTTGTGTTCTGAAATAATCTGTCATTTTACAATATTTTAGAATTACAAAAATCTTATTATTTAATTATTTAATACAATACTATATTTTTTTTATTCTCATACCTATATATAATTATAATTTTTAAATTTAAACTATCTACTAATTGTAATATTATTAAGATTAACTAACTAATTAAATAATAATTTTCTTTTTCTGTCCTCCCAAAATAATAGGGCTTAATTACATTAAATTTAATAATAATTTTTTATTTTAATATTATTAAATTGACAATATAAAAGAATAATGAATCCACAATAACTTATAAAGAGATACTAAGAGAACAAATAACTGGTCCATTCTGTCCCTAATCTACACTACTCTTGAAAAAATAAAAATAAAATAAAATAAATAAATAAAATAAAATAAATCTTGAATCAAACTTGATGGAGAAGCATATTTGGTAGGTATATAATAAGTCCCAAGGTACCTATACTGTATTTGATTTAATGGTCATCTCTGGCATATCCTTAGCTGTTACATCATGAAATTATGATCATGGGGTTCTTAATTATTTGGATTTTAAAAAATTGAACAACCACAAAAATCTCTATTTAAATATAGGATTTCACTTCAAGTCCCTCTAGTTCTTGAGTTTTAATTTAGTTAATCACTTTGGTCCTTCAAGTTTTCTTTATTGCAAGTTGGTCAATTAATCCAATGGGATAAATGACTTTTAATTAATGCAATGATTGTATTGTAGGTTAGGGGAATTCAAGTTCAATTTCCTCCCTTTTTTTAATTTTTTTTTTTGCCATTGTTGAAATTGAATTGACCAGCATCCACATAATACATGATAATGATAAAAAAATTAACCAGTGAAATATTTAACCAGAAATGTAGAGAACTAAATGGTTGCAAAAAAGCCGTAAAAAACTTTGAATTCAAAGTCACATGGTATTTGATTGAACCTATACACTTTTCAAAACATATTATAAGATATTAATTGAGACATATAAGGTCTCTTAAAGTATTTTATAAATTTTTTTTATAAACTTCCAAAATAAAATATTAAAATCTCACAAGCACTTTTTTTTTAAGAAAAAAGAAGAGTTGTGAACTTGTTTTTAAAATGTTATCCAGTTCTTTTAACTTTAACAAATTTATTATAAGATTATCACAGCCAACATCTTAAAAGTTTTAGAATTTTATTTTATTAAAATAATTAAAAATATCATCTTTAAAATAAGATTTAAATCTTATAAATCTTAAGAAATATTTTATAAAATGTAAAAATTTATAAGATCTTTTAATAAATTTATCCTAACACCATCTCAATTATCCATAACTTCTTTTTATTCTTTTATATTAGATCCTCTATTTCATCTCATATTTCAACTTACTGTATTATGCTAATTGTATTTAATTTTAGATTAATTATTTTTATTAAGAAATATTTAATGCATCTATCATATATTCATAAAATGAAATATGAAATAAAATAGAGAATGTAATAAAATTAAGATTTAAGCCATTATTCTTCACTTAAAAGGAATGAGAAAAAATAATTGTGTAACTCATAATTGAATAGTTAAAATGTGAAAGAAGACAACCTCATAAACAAAGTATATGTATAGTACACTACTAGAGGAAGAGTCTACAACCAATGAGGTCATCAAGAATTGGTTTCTTGTACGAAATAAATCCAAATGGATACATTCAAAAGTTATGGTGCAAAATAGAAAAAAGGAATTTCTGAAAAATGAATCGAAATTGTGTTGAAAAAGTTCCTCAATTCTTATTGTCATTATTCATTATTCAAAGGGCTATTTCCTAAAAAGTTAAAATTGACAAGAAAAGCACAAAAACCCCCAAGAAAGTGGTGGGTTCAACATTGCAAATAATCTTAAAAAAAAAAAAGACATGTTTTTATACATAGATGAAACCTTGGGATATACCATAAAGTTCCAAGGTTGCAATAGTAACCCCAATCATGTATGAATAGCCATTTTTGAGGTTGCCAAAAGTTTTTTTTTTCCTTTTTCCCAAACCAAAAGCGTTTTTTGTCTATGAGAAATTAGGCTGATGTGATAATACATTGACCCACAATATTGTATGGGTCAGCAATTGACTTTTTCTTTTTTGGGCATTTTAAAAGGTTGTAATAGTGCTTTGATAGCTCTCATTGGTTATTGGACAAAGACTCATATTATATAAGAAATCCAAAAATAAGTTAATTTGGACCATGAGAAAGAAAGAAGATAAAGGGAAAAAAAAGAATAAGACAAAGGGAAGAATCAAAAAAGAGAAATCCCTTTCTTGGGGAAATTATAGGAATCCAGTTGCCTTTAATGGCTTATTGAATATGATGGTTAATTTTGAGAATTTTTGGTAGTGCAGAGGAGTTAATTAGGGTTGAGATGCAATATTTAACTAAGTATAATTGTAAATATAAGTTGCTAAACATGTTTGTAAGATGGATTAAGCATAAGGGCATGCATTAATATAATGTGGGTTATAAGTATTTATTTTTTTGATAAATAACGAAAAACTTTTATTCATTTAAGATGATAAATAAATTAGAAATAATAAAATTCATACTTGTGACATCACTACAGAAAATTAGGGTATCAACTACATACTACCGGTCCATTGCCCACACTAAAAGTTCATGATTTTAATTATAAAATTGACCTAACCAAATTCAAAATAAATAACTCTTGCTATGACAAATCAGTAACTAAAGATTCCTTTTTCTTGTATATCCTAATTTTTTATGAATATGCAAAAATAACTTTTGCTATGAAAATTTGTAATTATAATTTGTAGTATTAGCTAAAAAAATTAATTTTTTAATAATTATTTTGTAGTGAATACTTAATTTTTTTTGTAGTGTATGAAATATACAATAATTAATAATAAGAGAAGAAGCTTTTTCTTTAAGAAATGAGTTGAATTGGGGCAACAAAAATCGCAATCAACTCTTATTATATCCAACTACCTATGAATAACTTCTTGAGATTAATTTAAAATAAAGCAAATAAAAGTCAAATTAAAGAAGGCATTGAAGTATATATATATATATATATATATTGTTTACATGTACTTGATATGCTCAAAATTGGAATATTTGATTGAGATGGGTTCAATAACTTAGAACAGGGAAACAAGGCCATTTGATGGCTTTGAATATGTTAGGCACCACACTTTCACCTCTTGCCTACCCTTGCTTTAATTAATGAACCATCATAATGTATGGTTTGTTTTTCTTTTTTTCTTTTCTTTTTAATTTTAAATATATATCTATATATTTATATATTTAAATACGCACACATATTAAGAGCCTGCTATACTTCAAACTTCGAAGTTCTGACCTCCCATTTTAAGTACAAAATTTATGTCATTGAACTACAGAAAAAAAAAAAAAACAAATTAGAACACAAATAATCATATATTATTACAAACAATAATCCTCAAATAACATGAAAACTTTTGACAACATTGATATTTATGAACATGACTCAAAAGTTATATCGCACCAATTTTAAATTTCGGATGTGGAGATAAAGTTATTGATATAATTTTTTTTTGTTGAAGTAAATAATTTGATCGAACATTTTATTTTTAAATAATTTATTTTTACGTTCAACCGAATTATCCATCCATATTATTTATCAATTGTCTACGTAAAACTTTAAATAATTAATGAGTAATAAATTTATACCTACAAACTAATATGAAAATTCATTTTTCTGAGAACTGACAAACACTAATGGAAGATTCTCTTACATAACCTAAATAAACTTTGGTAGGCATGAATAGTAATGGGGTATTATATATATTTCACCGGTACTTAGCAGAAAAATTAAATGTGAGACCACATATCCACTCTAACTAACGTAACTCCCAAACAGAACCTACCAGAATTGAAATAATTAATAATTTTTTTAGAGAATTGAAATAATTAATTAAACCACCAAAATTCGCAGTCTTTATGTGGAAGAAGTGGTTAATTATTTTTGGAGCAGTTGGCTGGTCAAATTCCTTACGAACATAGTGATATATGAATTGATCCCTAGCTATTCAATTTTAAATACATAATGATTTAATTTTGGGACCAAAATTTTTAGGATAAATTACAAAAATAGGATTATAACTATGGTCAATTCACAATGTCAGATTGAAATTTGAAATAATAATAAAGTAGGACAAAAATTCATTTAAAAAAAAAAGACAACGGCCAATTATTGGTGCTAACTGTATTTTTCGGTGGCGGCTATCCTTTTTTTTTTAATGAACTTTTATTCTACTTCAATATCATCCCCATATTACGATTCTAAAATGCAAAATGATCATAGCTATAGTCCTATTTTTATAATTTTTCCAAAATTTTACGGCTACATGGAATGACTAACTAAAAGAATACCAACTAGAAAAATAGAGATTTGCTATATGAGTTATTGAAGATAATAATAAAATTTATTGAGATTGATTGAATTGTAACGGGACTTATCAAAATCTTTTCCGATGTGGCTTTCTTTGTGATCTTATATCTATGAATAACAAAAATTGGAGGGATAGTATTTTTAATTTTTTTTTTGCTTGTTATATTGTGAAAACATATATATATATATATATATCCCTTAGAAATATGACTTACTTCATCATAATTAATATATTCTCTCTCTATTCTAAAATAAATATCATTTTGGTGTAAAGTTAGATTATTTAATCATTGACTATCTTATGTTATTGTTTTTTTTAATAATTTCAGTGTTGTAATATTTTTAAATTTCTAATATACATTTTTATTTTTCACACTATTTTAGTATTTGAACTTCAAATTTTACACATATAATTTTGAGAATGATGCTATTCAATTAATCGAACAACGACCACAAGTTATTAATTTAACATCTCATAACCATATAAAAAAATAATTATATATGACGATAAACAACAAGAAAATAAAGGACATCATTATAAGCTATTTAATAATTTCCACTGCATCTTTGGATGAAAAATAAAAAGAACTCCTCTATCTATATATACAGTAGAATAAATAATTTAAATTATTTTTTCCACGGTAACATTTGAAAGCGAATTTCATTCCCATTTTTAGAACATGGAGCATTTATCCAATCATCACTAAAACGTCTTAATTCGAAATGCTCTATTCCAACCTCTATACACATATATATGAAATAAAATAGAAGATGAAATGTACAATAGAATAAATAACTTAAATTATCTTTTCTATAGTAACATTTGAAAGGGAATTTCATTCCCATTTTTAGAATATGGAGCATTTATCCAATCATCACTAAAACGCCTTAATTCAA
The DNA here is from genome assembly GCA_014898725.1 of Jacaranda copaia. Lineage (NCBI taxonomy): Eukaryota > Viridiplantae > Streptophyta > Magnoliopsida > Lamiales > Bignoniaceae > Jacaranda > Jacaranda copaia. The sequence goes on from JACGDI010005451.1 coordinate 711,560, forward strand.
AGTGTTCTATTCCAACCTCTCTCTCTATATATATGAAATAAAATCGAAGATGGAACATACAATAAAATAAATAAATTAAATTATCTTTTCCGTAGTGATATTTGAAAGGGAATTTCATTCCCATTTTTAGAATATGGAGCATTTATCCAATCATCACTAAAATATCTTAATTCAAAGGGCTTTATTCCAACCTCTATATATATATATATATGAAAAAATAAAAAATAAAACGTACAATAAAATAAATAATTTAAATTATCTTTTCTGTGGTGATATTTGAAAGGGAATTTCATTCCCATTTTTAGAAATATAGAGTATTTATCCAATCATTGCTAAAATTTCTTAATTCGGCACTTTTCAAATGAAGTGCTCAATTCCAACCAATTGTACAAAGTATATTTTGACGAGTAGATAAAGCCATGAAGTGGAGTGTAAAATAAATATATTGAACTGTACTTTTCAGGCCTCCCAGAAAGCTCTCTTTTTTTCTTTTTTGGTTATGTCTTTTTATTACAATAAAAACAAATGTGGTAAAAAGAAATGGAGGAAAACGAAAAGGATACTGTTTGCCCTTATGGGAAAAGGAAAGTTGTCTGTTTCATAGATTCTCCATCATCACCACACACCTGCCATTGTGAGCAATCAATCCCCACCAGTCAACACCACCACAAATATAACATAAAGAAAAAATAAAAATAAAAAAACATTTAGGGAATGTTTGGTTATGTCTTTTTTAAGTGATTTTATTGCGAGAATAAATTATTAAAGAATGAAAATTTTGTATTTTGATATATTTATTTATATTTTGGAGGAGATATTTTTTTACTGTAACAATTAAATCGATACTTTTTTGTTGATTTTTAAAGTAAAAATCGAATAGAATAATTTTTTTTATTGTTAGAATAATAATAAAATATATAATATATATTAAAAAATATGTATTTAAAAAAAATAGAAATATGTTTTTTTGTATTTTCTCAAAACAATGTTATTTTGAGTTTTTCTCGCGAAACATAACTACGGCTTTGTTTGGTTATATTTTTTCAGAATAATTTTATTTTGGAGAAATATAATTAAACATATCTATATTTTTCCTCTAAATACACATTCTCCATATATATATATTTTATTATTATTTTAATATTAAAAAAATTATTTTATTTCATTTTCGCTCCACAAACTCAACAAAAAAGCATTGATATCATTGTTACAGTAAAAAATATCTAATCTAAAATATAAACAAACATATTAAAAAATAACTTTCATATTTTTTAATAATTCATTCTCCCAAAATACATAACAAAAACGTAATAAAATCAAACAAAAAAATATAACCAAATACTACCTAAATATTCCGTCATAGTATTGAACTCCCAAAGATTAATCCAGTTTCCCTGCCAAGTTGAAATTTATAAGAAGAATCAAGAACCCAAGTATTTCTAAAGTTTATGCTCTTCTTCCTTTGGCACTGGTGCTGATTTTCCAGTCTGGAAAGAAGAAAACTTGAACTATATGCCAAGCTGGATCTATATGTTATCCTTGGATTATTTCCAGAGCCAGAAAATTATAAGGACGAAGGAGAGAAAGGGACAGATAAATTGACGTGTAGGTACAATGAACAGTAAACAAAGTTTTTATCATCGCGGGGCCTAACACTGTACAGTTGGATTCATTGAAGGCGGTGGGGCGGGGGGATTTTGATTGCGATGGAAAAATGGAAAATCTGTAGCCCTTCAACGAAAAATGGAAAGGGCTTTTGCTAAATTCTCTGAAGCACACAAACTGCACATGGAAAAAAGATAACAACATCACAAGAGACAATTTGATCAATAATTCCACAATAAAGTTTCGAAACAGCTCGGAATTCCACCATCATCAGCAGCCCCACCACCACCACCGCTCCACGGTGAAGGAGGGTCCAGCCACCCTTCCAGCACCGTGTTGTCAACGTAAACGAAGTCATTCCTCAGCTCGAAACACGACCCCAAACTCGGCAACTCGACGATCTCGCTTAATTCTTCTGAAGTTGCAGAAAAGTCTATGGAGGACACGAGGGAGGACAGCGAAGGTGAAGAAGATAGCGTACTGGACGAAGAAGAAGTACTCGAAGGCGATGACAGAATATCGAATTTCTCCATGGCTGCTGCCTTAGCGGCGGCAGCCTGGACGTCACGTGGGCTGAGAGAGACAGGGCGGGGCAGAGCAGCCGCGAGCTCGGGGAAATTGAGTATGGCGGAGGCGCCTTTAATGCTCAGCGCCGCCACGTCGTGAGCACGCGCCGCCATTTCTGGGGTGGGGAAAGTTCCTAACCAGATGCGTGATTTCTTGCGGGGCTCACGAATTTCCGATACCCATTTGCCCCAGTTTCGCATCCGTACTCCCCGGTACACCGGGTGCTTGCTACTGGAATTGTTGCCCTCTCGAATTCTCTTGATTTTCTTGGAGCTTTCCGGCTGCGGCTCCTCCGCCTTCCCGCTGGAGGCATCAGCTGGAGCTTGAGATGACGACGATGATAATGATGAGAATGAGGATAATGAGTTGTTGGAACTAGTTTCTGAGCCGTCTGAATTGTGGCTTTCAGTATTCATGATTCTTCAAAAATTGAATGCAAAGGCAAAATCCAGTGGATTCTGATTTGGTTTTGGGGGTGGGGGGGTTTATATATATATAAAGAGTGGATCAGGGTGTGTTTTAGTGTGTGCCTGCAGGTGGGCTTTTACAATTCCATACTGGGAAATGTACTAATTATCTCTAGTTCTTGCAGGGCCTGTAAGAGGATCAGATGGGGAGAAACTGAGCTGAGAAGATAGGTTCTTGAAGACGTTGAAAACTATAGCCAAGAAATAGAAGGAATATATAGTTATATATATGCAAGAGTCACAACTCTATATGATCAATGGGGGGTTGCCCTTATTAATCAGCAAGACCCTTAGTTTTATTTATTTATTTTTTCTTTATCATTTCCCAATGACTCATGCAACACTTGTTTACATAAGAGAGAGAAGAGGGGCAATAGGACCCATAGAAGAAATGGGTCATTCTGCTAGACCCTGTTGTACAGTGGGCTCCCCTTCTATAATACACCACGCAACCCCTCATTTAATTTCAGCCTATTGATATCTTTCTGTTTTCACCCATTTTAACTCCTCAACACTGTACATTTAACCCTTATCATCTTTCAGGATCATCCTGAAATGGGTTGTCTGTAAGGTTTTGGGATTGGTTCACATTTGCCGTCTGTTTGATCCGCTACGAAATCATCTACTTAATTAGGGTAGACAATGATGTGAGTTCGAGAATAATCTTTTTTAAAAATCAAAATTGACCTGGTAAAATTTCTATCTTAAGAACGTGACTTTAATACTATGTTCTAGAATTGCAGAAGAGTATTAAGGTTACCGAGGTTTACCTAATGAAAACCCTCTAATTATTCAAAGTAAGGTATGAGGAGGGCAAGATGAAATATAGGTAATGAGAATAACAAAATGGATCATTTCGGAGGTACTATTAATCAAATATATCATAGTTGAAATGGTCTAAGTTCTGCTAACATCTTCACAATATGAAAATTAGTCAGATCAAATATTAATGAATACATAAAAGATCTATTATTGTAGAAAAAGACTTACATAAGATGATAACATAGAAATTTCAAACGATTATGATTTTATGTGTTTGGTTATGTAGGGTTAAGAAATATGCTGCCCTATAAGGTTAGTACTCTCCATATATTTATGTGGGCATAATGAACATTTCCTCAAATTCTCTTGGTGGTATACGTTTATTTTAGGGTTATGACATGATGTGGCATGGTAGGGGTAATAGTGATATCAAGTCATACACAGTAGGGGAATCCAACATATTATATACATTATTGAATGCATATATGCCAAAGTTGTTATGATTTAATATATGAGAACAAATAATATCTAGAGGAACTTCAATTTCCTAGGGTTTTTACAATGTCAAAATGTAAAGATATATAGCTTGTGGACTATCTTTGTGTTGGTCCCAAGGAGAAGCAAAGTAGGACAAGTTGAAGATTTCAGCAATGGGTCCATTTTCATGGAGGGGGGAAATAATCAGGCCCAAAAAAATAGTAGTAGTTGTTATAGGGGCATATATTTGCATTTTTGAGACAACATGTTTGGTCTTTCTACTAGAAAATACAGAAAATCAAATAATTATTTAAAAAAAAATGAAGATTTTTTTTGTTTTTTGTCTCATTGTGGACATCAGCTTGTAGACAGGAAGAAACCTTGTAAAAGCAAAATTGGGTACAAGAAAGGAAGTAAAATCTTAAGGCACAAAAAAGAAAAAAAAGAAAAGAGAATTTAAAGCACCACCAGTATCCAAATTTCAATGTATTACAGAATTATAATTTAGTTAACTTTGTATTAATGATTAAATCAGGAATAGTTACAATTAATGATCTTTTTCTTAAAATTAAGCAATAATTAAATCACTATAAAAAAAAGTTAATGGCAATATATTGATTATTGAGTGATAGTTGGAAAGTTGTGTTACATCAATTAAGTGATAAAAAAGGTTCTGTTAAAATAAAGATTTTTAAAAAATTTAATACTAGCAAAAATTGTATTCAAATTATGACTAACAATAATTATGGACATAATAATTATTAATATTTATACAATTTAATTAAATAATTGATTTATGTTATTATCATTAAGTCATATGATCATGACAAAATAAAAACTTTATATTATTATTGAAGAATAAAAATGATCATAACTTAATACATGGTTTTAAATAATAATTTTCATATTATTATTTAAATTATTATTACTAGCAACCTTTTCCCTTTTTCGAGAAAGTAGGCATTTATTGACACTGCAAACAACATGAAACAAATAATTAACATAGTATAATAAGTAGAAATAGTGTTTTAACATATGAACAGGGACAATTAGGAGAAATATTAATTTATGGGATAGCTAGCTAGAGAGCACATGATGTTACATTTATTAACAGGTAGCATGAGATATATAGCCCAACACAATTATGATAATTTAAAGATCTATTGAAATTAATAAAACTTTAAAATATTAAATTCTTCCTAACTCGAGATTATAAATCAGATTGACCTATATATTAAGCCCCATAACATCACTAATGAGGCTAAAATTTGAGATAACGTCACTAAATCAAATATTTTCATAACTATATATAATTATACAAATAAAAAGAAGAAGAAAGAATTTAGATTTTCGCGTCTTACTTTCATCTTATTATTAGTACGGTATTGATGGAATATTCAACCAATCACTTAGTGTACTATCACGTACCAAAAGGTCCAAAACTCAAACCATTCATGGAAGAAGTAATTGTATTTATTGTGCAATAAATTTGATATGATATGAATTAGAAAAGTAAGTTTTCTAGTCTATAGATTGGATTAATTTGAGCTTGGGGTTTGTATTATAATTATACAATTTTTTATCCTAAAATTTGTTAAAAAAAAAACACTGGAGTCAATTTTTAATGATAACTGCCCTTAACATGCTATTTTGGGACATGTATTTAATTTAAATCTTAATTCCAAACCTTAAGTATTTAACGAACTGAGCAACGTACTCAAATAATGAATCGATTGAGTGAATTTAAATTGATTTATTTAAAAAAAATAAATTTAAAAATCTTAATGAATTGAAGATACTATCTTTTTCAAGATATATTTAATATTTTTATATCAAAAATTCAAGTAACTGAAATTGAAGTAGTGACAAAAGAATTGACCAATCATGAATTTACTATTGCTATCTCTTGATTAACAATTTCAAGCAAGAATCAAGTTTCCTCCAACGGGGGGTCCAGCCTTTGTTTCATTAGTGGTTTGCCCATGGTTTGGTGGCGGTTGCATTGAACTTCACAAGTCACATCTCAATTGGGTCCAGCCTTTAAGGGTGCACCATATGTGCACCCACTACTAAGTGTTCATGGACCAACTCATTTCCCATCCCTAGACTCAATAATAACACTACATGCTCAAGGCCAAAAAAATAAAATAAAAAATAAAGAATTGTTAATTTCATTTATATCGTTTGAGTTGATTTATGGTTTCAATTGCCGTTTGGTTTTATTCTTACAGCCCATTTTTTTTTATCTGAAAATAAAAATAGAAAACTATCACTATTTATACTATTTTCTTAAGTATTTTTATTTTCAAAATATTTTTTATTATATTTTCTCTCTATTTTTATCCCCTTTTCAATCTTTATCATTACTTTAATCATTTTTTATCTTCCCAATACTTTTTATACATCATTTACAACAAAAATATTATAAATTTAAATTCAAATTCACATACAAATTATAATATTATTTTTTCAAACAATCATACATCTCATCATTAATTCAAATTCAAAAACTACACAACTTTTAATACAAAAACACTCAATATCCAAATATATTTTATTTTCACACATATATAAACTTATAATTTTAAACAATACATCTAAATACAATTTATTTTCAAATTTATTTTTTTAATTAATTTTTTATTATGTATTTTCACTTAAAAATAAAAATAAGGTATGAAAACGAAACCAAACGGCCGCTTAATCAAACTTCCCCTACATGCGAGAAATCATTTTCAAGCAGCAAAATTTGAGGGGGGGCCCCCTTTCAAATGATCCTTGAAATCCATATCATTCAAATCTTTGCAAATCAAGTCGTTGTCACTGTCCATTCAGAACGATATGATTATGAGTGATTAGAGAAAACAAATTAATTTTCTTAATTTTTATTACACAAGATGGACTTTATTTATTTATTTATTTTTGCAATCACGAAGGGCTCAAGTGCTTTGATGTCATTTACTATGTGATTTATGAAAATGGTCATTTATTAGTCCAATATATTATGTTTGAATTTAATTAGAAATATCTTATCGATGTGTGGTACTTTGAATAAAGCAAAATAAAAAATTATATGCGACATATCATTATACAACCGCAAGAAACTCTCCGTAAGGGGCTTGATAAAATAGTTCCACAACTTCAATAGAAGATGTATTTCCTCACAAAGGGTTCGTAGTGATCGGTCTTAGGCGACTGTTACAAAAAACCTAAATCAATGCACCAACTTGAAAAAATTATTCATGTCATGTCGGACATGCATCGATATCATATCAGAACGACAAGCCTCAATCACGTTTTAAATGAAAATTCTGAAAATTTTGATAGCATATTGGACACACAATTAAAGATGCGTCGAACATGTTTTGGACAGATTAGATTGTTTTACATATATTTAAAAAGTATAAAAGTGCTGAAAGAATGAACTAAAGATTAAAATTTATTAAAATTACTTGAGAAAAAAGTATTACGTTATTTAAAATCGCTCATTTTTTATTCTCCAAGTATATAGAATACGGTTCACATTAACAAAACTCAATCAATAATGATATCAGCTACTTTTTTATTCTTTTCTCAATATCCCATTGAATAGTTGTACTGGGAATGTATTGTGTCTTGGATTTTTTTTTAAATTTTGTATTATTGTGTTTATATCTGTATGTCATAACAAAAAGCACAAATTTCTATAAATTCATAAGAACATGTATAGGGACTGACGCCTCCGTAATGCCTGAAACTCATGAAAATTGTTGACACATCAATTCATTGATAAAACAATCGTTTCATCCTTAGAAAGTCACCAACTTAGGCAACAATATGTTTAGTTTCCCTAAGTATAAACTTGATTAGCTTGAAAATATGTATAACATTGTTTAAAGCCAGTTAGATGTGCTGTAATTATCACATCCCAATTGTGGTATTCTATTCATTTGTATTTGGCACACTTTCCTTTTCTTCGTTTTTTTTTTTTTAATTTTTTTTCACTTAGTTATAGTTTTTTAAAGCGGACTTCCAAACACGGCATTGACAAGTACCACTTTGAGTAAAGAAAATATTAAGGAAAAGTAAAATTGAGTCCCTCTACAACATTCTTTATCTTTCTACTCAATGTACTTTAGATGTCGAAATAAATTGTATTAAATAATGAGCTTTTAATGGACATAAATTTTGGATATGTGACTGAGTACTTACCACTAAATTTCTGGCATTTTAATGCTATGAAATGGCTATGCCCAGTCACCCAATTTTTGTGGCTTTAATGGCACAAAACTCTGATAAGTTGGGACTTTAATATTTTCTTTTTCTTTTTTAAAGATAACATTAAAAATTATGACTTTTTTTTATATTTTTTTTAATAAATTAATATTATTCCATTATTAAAATCAAATTAAATAAATTAAAGTACAAACTGTACTATTAGATGCACATAAAGTGTACATAATATACCTATTTGAGTTCGAACTCGAGTCACCCCCTGTAATAGGGGAGATTGATATAACATGATCAAAAGGCATCGAACAATTGGGACTTTAATTTATAATTCACATATTGTGGAATTTAATGTCACACTCCCAAACATGTCGTATTTCATGTAATTTTAATGATTTTTTTATACATATTTATTCAATTTCTGAGATTAAATTGACGCCAGCGTATTGTTACGTGAAAAAAGTAGTTTTAAACTCAAAAATTAAATTACCAAGTTCGGATTTTTAAAGTTTATATTTGCAAGTTGTCAAATGAATTAAATTAGGTTAAAACAAAACCTAAAGAATCACCAAATAAGACTTTCTGGCAATGGCTACGCCCTATGTGTATAGAGTAGCAAACTAGCAAGAACCTTCTACTTCTACGATGATATTTAGTAACATTAGTTGGAGTTTACAAGTTTTAAGGTCTTTCACTTGTTTGCTTGGTCATTTCGGTGATGTCATGTGAATGTAAAACTGATGTCATTAAATTAAACAACGTAAGTGAACCCTTTTTTTCTTTTTAATTTTTTTTGAGAATTTAATTTTTTTTAATTTTATTTATACATACAAATACATTTAGAATTTGTTAGAATTCAAATCCTAAATTACACATATATAATATGAGAATTAAACTTGATTTTTACTCTAATTAATGAAATATAGGATCAATTAAACATTTACGAACTTAAAAGAGTGAGAAAAAATAATTTAATTTTTACTCTAATTAATGAAATAATAATGATTAATGAAAGCAAGAGTTTCCAGAAACATCCAAAATATTTTGTTTTCAGTAGAAAAATTATTTTCAAATAATATTCCATCAATTACGTATTAATCAATACATTCATTTAAAAACCTTTTCCAAATGAATGCATGCGAGGAGATTAACTATGGAGAAATTCGAAAGGCTTAATGAAGATTTTTATGACATTATCAATCCCCCGACAGAACTTCTGACAAAAGTATTAAAAGATGCTAATATATGTCATCAAAGAACAGTAAACCCTTGTTTGACCTGTGCCCTCGGCTGGTTGCAAAGTTTCGACCACTTTTGACTGCATCGTTTGTCCACACTGCTCGCTGCAATAATATCTCATTTCTGGTTTCAAACCATATGCAGAAGATATAATCCATAAAATACTTACATTGACATGGAGTCTATAGAGAGAATTCTACTGCTAAAGGTGCCAATGCTTCCATCTTTGATGCAGGAAATATTGGCGTATGATGCAAAGATTTAATTGAAAAAGAAGATTTGTGGAGGATTTTTTGATGCATAAATTTTTAGGATTTGCATTATTGGCGTTTTCTATGACAACGTTAGACATTTGATGTAGAAAATATTGCCCTTTTATGCAAAGACTTATATTGAAAAGAAGATTTTGCAAAGGTTTTATTTATGCGAGAATTCAAGTTTGCGTCATTGGCTGTGTTTTGGGAATGATGCCTATTTATCTCTTCCTAATCTACTTGTCTGGAGGTTATAATGATATTTGATTTTAGTTCACATTAAAGAGGTTGAGAATTTTTATGTAATTTATAAGTTATTTATTTATGTTTTCTTCTTTCACCATTTAAAACGTCGGAATGATAGTCGTATACCGTTTTCTAACTAGTTGCATACTTGAAGGATATGATGATGTTAGGTTTTATATATCACCTCAAACTATTGGAAATCTTGACACAATTTATAAGATGGTTTTTCTTTTTGCCATCTGGGATGTTTTTAAGAACTAAATTCCTTTATTAATACGTGTCAGTGAAAAAATATCTCAATATAATTGAATATTTATATATTTAATGACATAAATGATCATAATGACTTTGTATTTGCCAAAACATACGTCCTTCTTTTTCACCAAATGTTGCTGTTGGTTTTAAAATGTTTCACTTCTACCTACAATGTCAAATCCTTGCATATGCTCCACATAGGAAGAAAGTCGTGGTTTGTCCAAGTCCATCTATTAGTCAAACAGTGATGGCCCCTACACATTGAATGCCCACCATCCCAGTCTAGTAAATCAATCCCTCTTTTTCTTCAATCAATGAGCTGCTAAACTTACTGTCCAGTTTGGGTGACAAGTAATCAATTTCAGCCCTCCAAGCTCCTCCAAGGTAACAAACATACTCTAAATTTTGTTCCATAGATAATGCATTACAAATCTCATCTTCTCAAACACAAAAAAATAAAAAAAAAAAAAGAGAAAAGAGAGAAGAAAAAGAGTAGGGCCAGGCCCATCTTGTGTTCTCCTCAATAACCTGTTTTTGTCCAAGTACCTCTCTCCATTAATTGAACTCTATTGATATTTTCTGTTCTATCACATGTACATGATGTGGTCGTGGTCTGAAACGTGAACAGCACTCTCTTCTACATAAATCTTTTTCTGCAAAAATATTAACAGTCAAGACAGTTTTTTATCCTTTACTACAGAAGTTCCATAACAAAGTCATGTTACAGTCCCTTTGCAGCAGATGCTGTTCATGGCATCAAGACAAGTACTAAAACGCGGTAACGACTCCCTATGAGCACAAAAGCAGATAAGGCTATCTGCGAAAGATCAAGTGTATCCAAAGATTTATCAGATATTATCTTGCCTCCAAAGGATGAACCCAGACTGTTATCTATTCACTCATTTTGGACAACATACACTCCTTAACCTTTTTTTCTTTTGTGACTCAGCGCAAAATTATCATCATCATTGTCGTCGTTGCTGTCATTTGTCATCCGTTTCTTGGGGACTGGCTGTGCCTTTTTTGAACTCTCAGGTTTACCTGACACAGAGGGTGGTGGGGATTTTACCGTAGTACTAGCCCTAAGCTGCTTTTGTTTCCGCTGCTTTTTCTCATAGGCCTTCTTTGCCCTCTCAGGAGACAACATGCCATGTTCCATCAGCCTGCAAATTAATATCGTTGTCCTACTTAAAAAACAACGCTAATTTGGTATGTTAATAAAAGGACGACATTTGAAAACTTCAATTATGTGAAATACAAGAATTTACTTTAAAAAAACTCACCAAAATTCAGCCATTTCACTTGAAGGTATCTGCTTGGACAGTGATTCATAAAATATTCTCAATGGTTCTCGCTGTAAACCGACATGGAGGAGAGAAAGGGTTCAGTCAGGACAAACTCCAACTCCATAATACTAAAAGAAATGCTACAGATCATATTGAACCTCTTCAGGGACATCATATTTCTGGCCCGGCAAGGAATAAACTTTCTTCTCTCTCGTTCTAGTCCTCGTTTCTTTAACAGGTTTTGATTGACTCGACGTTTTCTTCATCTCCACTTGATCAATTGCAAATCAATAAGAGCGATAAATCAAAATTTCTATGGCTTAGCTTTATAGGAGAATATTTGAATAGATTTCGACTCACAAACTATAAAGATAAAACTTATGCTCAAGATCATAGAAAAGTATGCCTAGAAAATCAAGGGACTGATAGATCAGCTATAATCTTTAGCAATAACTTCTGAAAATGAGCACCTGATAGAAGAAGGAAAACGCAGAATTGGAAATTGAACTGTTAAAAAGCAACAATCTTTTGAATGCATTGCCCAAACAGAGGAGAAAACCCACAAAAATCCAGAAAATTTGAGGTAAAAAAAGCACTGATCTATACATACGGACGCCTGAGTTTTAGCTACAGGATTGACGCGGGAAAGGTGGAAGGAGTTGCTAAAAATAGAAAACGATAACTGAAATACTGGATCATGGAAAAAGAAAAATTAAGAAAAAAGTATCTTTGAATCAGCAGCAGAATTCTTGATTGATCCCTCAACGACTTTCTTCTTTGATAAAGATGCATCCTTTGATGGCCCATGTAAAATACTGGGCTTCATCTTCATCAAATTACTGGATTTTTTTTATATGTAGCCAATGGTTTTTGCTCTGTTATTAATTCTCTGTCTCTAAACCCTGCTGTTAATCTGTTCAATCTTGTAATCCGTTCCATTTTCTTGTTTTTTCATGTCCTTTCATTGAAGTTGCATTTGTTGTTGGTTTTCTATGTGAAAATTAAAATTAAAAGGAAAATTCAGAAAAAAAGAGAGAGATTTAGCAGGCAAGACAAGAGTAGTTTAATGAGTTTTTAAGGATATTTGCCTTATCTTACTGTAACATTGCATGAGGCTGCTCTTGAATATTTGAAGAAAGATATATAAACAAAACTCCACCAGAATATCAGATACCAGAACAGTGTAAAGATTAATTAGTAGGCTGTAACTAGGTGAATCCTTTAAATTTTTAATCATGTTTATCTTTGTACTTAGAGATTGTTACTTTACAAATTACAACTGCTGAATCTTAACATAATTACAAGGATTTATTCATTCGGAAAACTCTATTGTACCAAACTGAATGCAGAATCATGTGAAACAAATCATACTTCACAGGCTCAGCATGCCAAAGGAAATGTCTCTGCACCTCTTTAACCCCCTTTTGCATCTCAATATACTTGCCCTCAGATATAGACATCAGTATTTTCTTCAAATCTGGGATATCTTCCTCTAAGACGAAAACTGCAAAAGATTTCCAGTTCAACACCTCAAAAAATGGAGGAACATAGTTATCAGATATGATAACAGGGACGCATTCATAGTAGATGGACTCCACAACTCGCGGACTGTGGACTGCATATCCTCTGGCACAGATACAATACTTGCTGCTTTTCATGTATTGGATGTAGTTCTTGTTACCCTTGACATGTGGCATTCGGCCTAATATTTTCATGTCGGGATCTTCCCCCCAGTACTTTAACAGTGTTGGACGAACATTTCCATGCATGTAGCCTGCAAAGAATGCAAGAATTGGCCTTTCCCTTGCAACTTCACCTCCAAGATCTTTTAGGGGATTCTTGGCCGATCTTACATATACTGTAGGAAGGGAGACGTCCTTGCTTATAACAAATCCTGTTTTGATATCAGCATTGCAGAGTGCTCTTAGGCAACTCAGCATTCTACCTCTTGTTTCTGCTGGTGCCTGATGAGCAAAAGTATACTATTTGTCATTTGCCCAATATTTCAATTTATGATTGTGAAGAAGAGTGGCATACCCAATCATGGCAAGCAGCTAAAAAATGGTCTTCTCCATTGGTTCTGTTCCAGAAAGGGTGTTTCTGAATGAGCATCTCTACATAATTCTTCATATACTCAATGAGGTTTTTTCGACTGTGTGAACTTCTCACGTAAAGTGTTAACTGCAGCAGTCTTGAGCTAAAAGGTAAGTAGAACAAGTGAGCTTTCGTGGGATCTTCAGTAACATATAGCTTGTTTGATTCTAACAGCTTCAAGAACCATCCCTCAGATGCGTATATTCCCTCAATTATTGACTCATGAAATATAGGTTTTTCCCCTTCTTTATAGATATAGACTCTCAGCATCTTATCCATCAACTCATAGCTCCTGTAAGTGTATCAGTTGTTTTGCTGTGAGTTCATATTCCATATAAGCCTTCTAAAACTTATATCAAGATTTAAAAATGGGGTTCATTTTTTCCTATTAGTGCATATGATGATTATCAGGAAGAACATAGAAACAAAATTTTGAAGTGCAAAATGGATTCAGGAAATTGGTCTGAACGCAAACCATCAGAAACAGAAAGCTAATGAATATTAGCATCACTAGTGCATGCACCTTTTGAATCTTGAAATATTGCGATAAAGAGGCTCATAGAGCCCTGAATCACGGTGCACTAATGGTGCATTTTCTATCTCTGATTTTGCATAAAATAGCTCCTCATCAACTGCTGAATACATTAATGGTGGCTGCAGAAAATGTTAGTGATTACAATGAGGAACATCACAGAGACAGTTTTTCCAATGATCAATCAAATATATGATCTTGCATACTTTTGACTTTGGTGAAGACTGGCTTTCCAGCAAAAGCTCATCCATCTGAGATATTGATACTGCAGATATAGTTTCAGACATAATTCCCTGACTTAGAGAAAGATTTGTCCCATGAGTATTGTTTACCAAAGTGAGATTTCCCTCCAGTGGCATTTTCTCATTCGAAGATCTGCTGGTCTCCACTGAGACCACAGGAGTTATTGCCACCGAAAGGGATTCAGGAACAGAAGTAGAGTTTGTTTTTTGGCCAGGGGATGAGGATAAGTATTCTGTTTGAATATTAGCATTTTCTGGAGAAATGCCACCTGTTTGCTGTCTAACTTTCTCAAGATTGGAACTAGTATGTTGCCTGAAGAAATCTTGTGATGAACTTTCATTATTTACAAAGCCCAACTCTTTGTTTGATTCCATCTCCTGTCTAGGATATGTATAATTCCTTTTACCAAAAAATGCAACTTTGCCATCAGACAGCAGGGATACTGTCAAAACACTATCATATGGAAGCTTGAAGAACTGAACCAGAAAAACTGCAGCAAATATCATTGCCAATATCCACAGAAATCTCTTAGTTACCATTGGACTCCAAAGTATAAAACAATATCTATGATCCATGTTACAAAGGCGTGCGCTTCCAAATTTATAAAGTCTATTATATACTCATCAAAATTTCCATCAGCCAAGAATGAATAGGTGAGGCATCTAATGTATTGATCTGACTGTCGGTGATCTAGACTGAAGAAAATATGTTTTGCAGAACTGATAAATGCATTGCATCTTCAAGAATTTTAGATGATCATTTGGTTTAAATTGTTAAGTCTAACAGAAAATTTAATATTCATGTAATTGTGCATGCAGGAGAGCAAATAAATCACTTACTGGAAAGAAAGATTGCTTAGTCAGATCCAATCATGGGAGAATTGTCTGGATTTACAGGATAATGGGATATGGCACTTGGGATCATAGGAAAATATAGCATTCTAAGGACTACTTAATAGATACCATTTAACAGATTGCCCCTGTTTTCTCTTATTATTGCAAAAACACCTCATCTATTCTCTTTTCTTTCTTTCTTACTTTCTTTTTCTTTTTCTATTTCTTTTTCTTTTTTCCACACCTTTTTATGATATAAACTTTACATGTAATGCCCTTGTCTTCCAATTTCTGCGTTACTTGTTATAATTACTTTGGGTAGAAGAGCTTGTCCCATGTACTTTATCAGTAATTTACTAGTAGAGAAAATTATATGGAATTTTGAGCTATCTTTTGTCCAACTGTAGCACTGCTGGACTAGGCCTTCTTTTCTATGAATAGCCCATCATTGAATGATGAATGTTAAAATTTTCAAATTCGACCCAAGAAAAACATCGTATAGAAGTTGTGATTTGTGCATCAATATTAAAGCAAGCAAGACTAACTCAAGAACTAAAACAATATACTCTCATCTCTTGTTTTAAGAAATTACAAGCAGAAGGAATTTACTCCTCAAACAATCTATTTACAGCAAAAGAATATCTTACCTTCTTATGAATTGATTATGTAATAAAACAATAGCTAGTTTACAACTTTCTCTTATCTCCTTCCCCATTATTGTGTGCTTCAGCAATTCCATATTACAACCAGTTCAAATATTCACAATCAAGAATTGCTGAATTCTTTTTGAACATTTGCTGAAAAGTTCTCTGTATACCATCAAGGTCTTGTCTGGAAGACTCTATTGTACCATATTGAGTGTAGTATCATGTGAAAAATGTCATACTTCACAGGCCTAGTATGCCAAAGAAAATGCTGCTGTACCTGCTTAACCCTCTGCTGCATCTTAAGATATCTTTTCATGGGGATGGATAGAAGAATATTCTTCAAATTCGGTATGTCCTTCTCCAAGACAAAAACTGCAAAGGATTCCCAGTTCAAAGTCTCAAAAAAAGGAGGCACAAAATTGTCGGATATGATTACTGGAACGCACTCGTAGAAAATGGCTTCCACTACTCGAGGGCTATTCACTTCGAAACCTCTGGCACATATGCAGTACTTACTGCTCTTCATGTACCGGGCGTAGCTCATCTGGCCTTTAGCCTTGCGTATCCAACCAAAGATCTTCATGTCAGGATCTTTATTTTCCCAGTAATTCAACAAAATTGGACGGAGATAACCATGCATGCTGCCAGCAAAGAAAGCAAGGAATCGTCTTTGTGAAGGAGGTTTGCCTCCACGTTCTCTCAGAGGATTCTGAGGAGACCGGATGAATGTTTCAGGAAGGGATGCATCTTTACCAAATCGGAATCCTTCTCTCACATCAGCATTGCACAAAGCTCTAATACAATTGGGCATAGTCAGCATGGTCTGTGATGGTGCCTGAGGAAACAAAAAAGTTCCACTATTGAGTTGCTATATCATTGCCAACATTTCGGCCTAGTGACAAACAAATATAAGAAACATACCCAATCATGACAGGCAACAACAAAATGGTCCACTCCACTGGTTCTATTCCAGAAATGGTATTTTGTAGTGATGATCTCAATGTAGTTACTTAAACGTTGAATCATCTCTGTGCGATTATGGGAATTGGGTACATATAAAGCCACCTCTAACATCCGTGAACTGTAAGGTAAGTAAAATAGGTGAGCTTTATTTGGCTTTTTAGTAACAAATCTTTTGTTTGCTTTTAGCAGCTTCATGAACCATCCCTCTGATGCATATATTCCTTTGAGAGGTGGCTGATGGAATATAGGTTTTTCACCTTCAGCATAAATATAAACCTTGAGAGTCTGCTCCATCAACTCATAGCTCCTGCACGGTGACAATTTAAACTGTTTAGATAAATACATACCACTAAATTAGTTGAGAAGAAATTATTAAATTCTGTCATGAAGATCATATAATACTAAATTAAATCCAGTCAAACCATAAAAAATGCTGCTAATTTTGTCTAGATGCAGACTTATAGTTCATTAAAGCAGTATTCTCTCCAAAAACCTTCAGAAGCATACAGAACTGAGAACAAAGTAGTGTATCATCAACCAGTACCAGTAGATTAAGTGCAGAGTTTGACTCTGGACTCCCAAGCCACTCGGAAGCAGACAATAGAAAACCACATAACAATAATCATCAACTGTGTTGAGTTCAAAGTGAACTTGGATGGTCCAAATATATGGGTTAAGATAGAGGGATTCTCTCTAACACTTGAAACACACTATGTAAGACTTAATGTTTGCCTGATCGGACCTTAAGATTTTCTCTCCGTTTATGTAATAATCTATGTAGCTCGACAACACTAAGGCAGTTTAAAGTTTCAAACTCCCAAAAACATGTTCAGAACTTAGCAAACATTGTTATTTCCTGGGACACAAACTGACTTCAAATAATTCTGAATTATGCAAACTGCATTGACATGAATGTTATGAGAAAATTTACCTTACATACAAATGTCAAATTCTTCACCCATAAAAAGATTGTTTCTAAGATATACAACTTTCTGAAAATTTCTAATGCACCATCCATACTTGTTTGAACCCGGGCATTAAGTGAAAAGACGTCAGTATCTTGGCAAAATCAATTTAGCTTTGAATTATACATGTTGTAAACACTAAGCTCAAACCTAAAAAAGTCGGAAAACAGAAATATCACATATATCAACCTACAAATGTTAAGCAGTTTCAAGTTTGCTTACCTTTTGAATTCAGAAAAGTTTCGATACAAGTTAACATCAAACTGAGGGTCTTTTTCTATAACTGATACATTCTCAATAAGGGACCTTGCCTTTATTAATTCTCGATCTACTGCTGAAGACCACTGTGGTTTCTGCAAACATATCAATACTCAATAGAAATAATGTAAAAGTAAAGAAAGCAAAACAGATCAGAAAAGATTCTGCCATTGAACAACCATTTGAACACGTACCATTGCCCTATATGATACATGACTCTCGAGCAGCATTTCATTCATTCTAGTTATAGGTACTACTGCAGGTTCTCCCCCCGCGAATCCTTCCTTTGTGGCAGGGATGTTACCGATGGAAGGATTACTCACTGGAGCAGAATGGTCGACATTCGGAATCTTAGGATTTTCATTGTTTTGTAGTATATTTTCAGCATGTTTTCCCATAGATGTAATCGAAGAAGTATCAGTCTGAATACTTGAACTTGTTCCTGGATTTTCTGGAGATGCAAAGTGGGGCAAATTTGGTGGTGATTTAGCAACTGGAGGAGTTTCCTGATTAGCTGTTTTGCCTTCACTTTTGTCAGATGTTTGATTGACGTCTTCAGCCCCATTATGGTCCAGTGAAGGACTAGATTTGGAAGTATTTCCTGAATCAGGTAATTCATCATCAATTTCCCTACGCTTCTCTACTGGGAAGCTATTATTTGCTACTACCCTCTCAATGGTTGAGTTGTGAACCATTTCCAGTAAGTCCTTGGATGGAAGTTCATCCTCAGGATCAATGTCATTATTTAAAGTATCATCCAAATTTCTGCTCTTTTCAGGATCAAAATCATCTTTGACATTTGTAGCATCACTATCTTTTCCATCCGAGACCTTTATAGTACTCACGGCCCCATCAATGACATCTGGATTAGTAGAGTTTAAGCTACTAAAATACGTCAGATTTCTCGAAGTAGTGGGTTCACTAGATGAATTTCTACTAGGGAAGTTGTCTATTGGTGCTCCTTGAGATTTGCCCATTGCAAACAAAGATGATAGTGCATTACTATACGGAAGCTCAAAATACTGAACAAACAAAACCAATCCAAAAACCACTCCCATCAGCAACATCAGTCTCCTGGTCTCCACCAGGCACATGTACCGGAATTCATTTCCCATGCTAAACCCCTAGAAAAGGAAGGATAGATACAATGCACCAAGAGAATTCTGCAGGGCAAAGTTTGATCTAGTAATTAATCGCCACAAGTTTGATGTGGTTTCAACAATTCAAATACAGGAAACAATACAAAATTATAGCAAAGTTGTATTCAGCCATTCAAAACCAACGCAGCCAAAAGAGTTCAGAAGTAAAATAATAAGTAAAATAATTCCGACAATAATAAACACCAGCAAGAAGCCATTCTTGATCTCCAGAAGTAAAATAATAAACTAAATCAAGAAACAAAGTAATACCTATAAAAAAGAATAAACTACAATTCAAGAAACCAAGAAAAATTAAACAAACTTCAAACAATAACCAAACTTACTAGGAAAACCATGGTAAGAAAGAATTGACGAAAATTGGTCTCAATTTGCTTCAATTGCCTGGTTTCTTGACTTGTAAGAACTAAACTTTACAGAAAACCCTCTAACTTAAACTCATTTTTCAACAAATAACAGAACAGAGATCAACCATTACGCGCAGTGCTGATTAGTCAACTAACTATACAAATAATTGAAGCAAAAAATAAGCTTTCTTTGTTAAGATTAAGCTTAAGTTTGAACATACAACAGAACAGAGAATTCAATAATAATGCCCACGTGCAAATGATACTTCTGTAATTGAGTACCTGTGTGATATCGAAATCAATCATCAACTCATCAAATTTTTGATCTGTGGGGTATTTTCTTGACTTCCTCTTGTCTCCCAGTACTATGAGTTCTTCAGTTTTTCTTGTACTTGGGCGGCAGGAAGGAATAAATATAGCTATAATTAGATACTTTTTGGTTCTCTCTGTGTTCTGTTTTCTTCAAGCTGTGTGTGTGTGTGTGCTGCCGCAGTTGGTGGAAATGAATACGTGTACGCTTTGACTAGCAGCTTTTCCTCTCTCTCTCT
>JACGDI010005451.1:731613-745599 GCA_014898725.1 Jacaranda copaia
AAATTATCTTGAAATAATATAACCAAATAAACACTTTTACAGTGTTAGTCTGAACTTTGTAATCAAAGTATGGTGTTTTAGTTAAAACAATAATTAGTCCAAAATACCAAAACAAATATACATTATCCTCGTTATGCTATTGATTCAAGACAATCTACAAGCAAAGTTGACTGCTGAATTTACATCAGACAGCCATAAATTTCCACAAGCTTCCTGATCCATTTGTTTATCTGTACTACATTGAATGAATTATTCAGTGAAAAGAAGAGGCTGCTTAATCTGCCTGTCTGCTAGAGTTTGAGCTAAAGAATCCCACTTCAAAATCTTACAAGGTGAAGCCATAATACTGCCCCATTAATCACTGAAACACAGGCTCATAGACAATTGCCTCAACCCCACTTGGACTATCATCTTATAACCTTTGGCATATTTGCAGCATTAGCTGTTCTTTTTGTGTGCTACACAGATATAATTAGTCTTCCACATTGCTCCAAGCTTGTGCCTGCTGCCGGGCTCTTTCATTGTTCCTGATTAAATCATTCCCAAAGCACTTTTGTCCCTTGTTTCTTTCATCACGTGGTCCAGAAAAGAGTGAACTGTTGCCAAATTGGTAGCTCCTCTTTACACCAGCATCATAGAAGAGGCCTTATCTTGCTGAAAAAACTTTGTACTGTATACTGTGCACATTTCAAACTTGAGCAACTCCAAATGCATACAAATCACCCAAGTCTCATCTGGAAAACTCTAGTATACCATATAGAATGGAGTATCATGTGGAAAATATCATACTTTATTGGCTTACTATGCCAAAGAAAATGCTTCTGTACCTGCCTGACCCTTTGTTGCATCTTAAGATATTCTTGCTTGGGGATTGACATGAGTATATTCTTCAAATTTGGAATGTCCTTCTCCAAGACAAAAACAGCGAAAGACTCCCAATTCAAAGTCTCAAAGAATGGGGGCACGTAGTTGTCTGATATGATCACAGGAACACACTCGTAGAAAATGGCCTCCATGACTCGAGGGGTGTAGGCTTCATAACCTTTAGCACTTATGCAGTACTTGCTGCTTTTCATGTACTGGATATAGGTCATCTGACCCTTCTTTGGAAGTAGTTTACCAAAGATCTTCATTTCTGGGTCTTTGTTTTCCCAGTAATTCAACAAAATGGGACGAAGATAACCATGCATATTTCCAGCAAAAAAAGCTAGGATGCGCCTTTGAGAAGGAGGTTTTCCTCCAAGGTTTTTAAGAGGATTTAGAGGATCGCGTATATATGTTTCAGGTAGGGATACATCTTTGCCAAACTGGAATCCTCTTTTGACATCAGCATTGCACAAAGCTCTAATACAGTTCTTCATGATCCGGCTGGTCTCTGCCGGTGCCTGTAGAAACAGAAGCAAGAAATTGTGGACACACAATTCAAATCTACTTGAGTACAATACAATTTATAGCACATATTGGAAACATTACCCAATCATGGCAGGCTACAAGAAAATGGTCAGCTCCACCGGTTCTATTCCAAAAATGATATGTCGTTGTGATATTCTGGAGGTAGCTACTCAAATACTGAACCAAGTTCTTGCGACTGTGAGAATTTGGAACATACAAAGTTTCCTGTAATAACCGTGAACTAAAAGGCAAGTAAAACAGATGGACTTTATTGGCATTTTTTGAGACAAAGTGCTTGTTTTCTTCTAGCTGCTTCATGAACCATCCCTCAGAAGCATATATTCCATTGAGCTCTGGTTGATGGAATATGGGCCTTTCTCCTTCAGTATAGATGTAAATCTTAAGAGTCTGCTCCATCAATTCATAGCTTCTGCAAATGACAGTATAGAATTCTTGGGTAAACCAAAGATCCTGACATGAAGATCTTAACCAAATTGCTCAAGTTTTGAATGGCTTACTTTGTTTACCTTATAAATGCAGAATAATTTCTATACACATTAACATCAATGTGAGGGTTCTTTTCCATGATTTCTGCACTCTCTATCAGAGTTTTTGTGTTCAGCAATTCTCTGTCTGCTTGTAAGGGCCACAGAGTTTTCTGCAAACAAAATAGATAACAAGAAATTAGAAGGAAAGAAAGCTTTTGCTAGAAAATCTAGTTTGGGGGATGGCATTGGTTTTAAATTTACACATACCATAGAATGATATGAACCATGACTTCTGCGCAGCATATCATTCATAGCAGATATTGGTACTACAGTAGCTGGCGGTCCCTTGAATCTTCTCTTTGTAGCAGAAGTCCTACTGATGGAAGTATTATTAACAGAAGTAGAAATGTCACTTTGTTTTAGTCCAGGCTTTTCGTTGCTTAGAAGCATACTTGCTGCACCTTTACTGTGCCTAGGGGATTCAATCTGAGTACTTCGATTTGTGCCCATATAATCTGGAGCTGAGAATTGAGATGGTGGTGGGAATGCTACCTGTGGACTTGTTATCTGGGGAATTTTTTCATTGTTTTTGACAGATGTAGGAATAGAAATTCCAGCCTGAAGATTATCCAGTGAAGAATGATTTCCTGGGGCAGAACTTGATACAGGTAAATTATTCGCCTGTTCTCTGCCCTTTTCTGGTGTCAAGCTCTTGCTGCTTACCACAGTCTCATCTGTTGAATTGCGGCTTCTACCCAAATGGTCCTCAGATGGATGATCATCTTCAGGATCATTGCTAACACCAACAAAATCATTACAGTGCTTACTGCCTTCACACTTCAAATAATGTTTATTCTCTCCACCTGAGGACTTTGTTATATTCAGGGACTCATGGGCAGCATTCTTTTTGGTGGAGTCCATACCAATAAGACCTATCTGGTCTGCCAAATTCCAAGTGTCGTTGGAGGAGGAACCCCTATTAAGGTAGCTGCCAGCTGATGGTACTTGAGATTTGCCAAAAGACAACAAAGATGACAAAACATAGCCATATGGAAGTTCAATATACTGAACCAACAAAACTACTGAAAAGACGAATGCCATAAACCACACCAGTCTCCTAGTCTCCATTAGTCAGATTTCATGAAATTCACCATATATGCTCAAGCAACCACCGAAAGTAGTACAGCTTTATTGCCCCACAAGAATCTACATCATCAAAGCAAATTCATTGAGTGCGTTTCTAATTTTCTTGAACTTCACTTTGCTTGAATTACTCAGACCAAGAAAAGGCCTAATGTAAAAGTCAAAATTTGGAGGTTAAGCCATTGACAGTTCAGGTGCAGGAAACTCAGAACATCTAAATATGCATGAGAACTATAAAGAACTATAGCTTTTTAATGCTTTGGGACATCTTATATCCTGTACAATAAAATCTCAACCAAGTTTTCAAATAATTCAAACTCATTAATTGTAAACTCAACCAACTTACAAGACAGGGTTTCAGTACTCCTGAAGAAAAAGATGAGATTTTGATAGGAAACTTTCAAGGAGAGCAAACACATGAAATTAATTGCTTTCAGCTGTCTTTCCTACTCTGTTTCTCAGCACTAAATTGGACTATAAATTTCAAATATTAAAAAAAAAAAAAATCAACATGCAAAAGCCATTAATTCAGTAGGTAGGCATAAATTACATAAACTAGACAAAAAATCTTGCCCCCTGCCAAGATATCCACCAAACCCTAATCCAAGAAACAGAGTAATCTCAAGAAAGAAAATTAGAAACAAATTCAAGAAACTTAAAAAAAAAAAAAAAGTTTCAGAAAACGCAGAAGCACTCAAATTGCAGAAAATGAAACTTACTTATGAAAACCCATTTTTGCAGAACTTCAAACAAGGAAAGTCTGAGGAACTTCAGTGGAAATAGAAGAAATGCAGCACCAGAGGCGCAGGACCATAAAGGGTCATTAATGAACAGAACATTATGAACACCAGAGTTGAGAAAAAAGAAAAAAATAGAATAGGGATTTCGCCTAGGGTGAAGTGCTCTTTAGTCGGCTGCATTAATTGCCAAAGAATTATTAAACCATTTCTTTATTAAGCTCCACTTCTAACTTTGAACTGGTAGATATGCATATGGCTTCTGTGTGTGTGTGTGTCTGTCTTGGTAACCTTGCAAAAGGTACCTGTGATTCTGTGAGAATACCTGGGATTGATTTCTACGGAACTTTTATTGGGATTAATCAGTGTGTAGAGATACTGCAAAGAGTTGCTTTTGTCATTTTTTTGTAGTGGAATTGAAATTTTTTCCTATGGCTTTAGTTAAAGATTACATTTTTCTTTTTTGTTGTTTTTCTGGATGCTCCTTTTCTCTATCACCAAACAAATTCTTGCCCATGTCATCTTTTTCACTCAATATTTGGACCTTGCTTAAAGCATCCAGATTTCTTTGGGTATCCATGTTATTAATTCTTTGAGAACCCAATGGAAAACACACAAAAACAATTAATATTGCATCATGTTCTGTATCAGCATCATCCAGAGTCCTTTAAGTCTTTTCTGGTCTTATCTAGGAATAAAATAAATGGTGCCAACTTTATTCCTTCTAATTTTATATAAAGCAACTTGTTTTCTTTAAGGGGCCAGACTTGATTTTATTCAGATCTATATATTCTTTTACTGTTTAGCGTTTTGTGTGCTGGCTTGTCCCCTTTGAACTCAATCCTAATGCTTGGTGGTCCACAGAGATGCTCTGTGCATTCCCATGATACTTCATGTTGAATGATTATCATTTGAAAATTGTCAAATTTCACAGGAGTTTTATGCTGAAGAAAATGCGGCCTCAACTTCTTAACTTTTCTTTAACTTAAAGCAAATAAAGAAAATCAAATTTCAATTATTTATCCATATTGTCAAGAGAGAAGCAGGTTTTTTGCATTCCTAGCGTAGTTAGTCTTGGGAATTGAACAAAATGTGGTCTATTCATACATTACTGTAAATCAAATTATTTAGCACCTGAAGTCAACTACTTTAATTGACATTTGGCGTCCATGGGGAGCCATCATCATTGAGCACGAAGGATTCTGTTTCTGTGTCGCTTATATCTTGAATTTTGGACTCAAGAGAAGACGGATTTTCTGGTGTTCTCATGCTCTCCAACTCCATAGAAACTTCTCTGATAGTCGGCCTTCTCCTCCCATTTAAATTCAAACATCTCTTTGCCAGATCAGCAACAGCAACATGCTCTTCCTTAACATCCTGTTCTATTATCTGAGAATCAAGAATTGTCTTCAGGCCGTTCTCCCCCATTGTTGAGAGAAAACGCGTAACTAAACTTCTTTCTTGATCTTCTGTGGTACTGGTGGATATTGGTTTCTGGCCTGTTAAAAGCTCTATAAGAACAACACCAAAGCTGTAAACATCACTCTTTTCTGTGAATTTGCCTGTTTGAAAGTACTCAGGGTCTAGATAGCCGAAGGTCCCTTTAACCTTGGTGGTCAAGTGAGTTTGGTCTATTGCAACTGATCTTGAAATTCCAAAATCCGACAATTTGGCTCTGTATTTCTTGTCTAATAGGATGTTGTTAGACTTCATATCCCTATGATATATTGGAATGGAAGTTGCATAGTGTAGATAAGAAAGGGCATTGGCTATCTCTGCAGCAATTCTCAACCTTAGATCCCACGAAAATGGAAAACCACTGCTGTCATCATGAATGAGGTCATATAATGTCCCATTGGGAATGAATTCATAGACTAGTAATGGAACTTCTGTCTCCAAACAACATCCTAGTAGTTTGACCACATTTCTGTGATTTATTTGGGATAGGATGACAACCTCGTTTACGAATTCTATGAGCTGATCTTCGTCTACTTTCTTGGACTTTTTCACCGCAACGATTCTCCCATCTGAGAGCATGCCTTTATATACTGTACCTTGGCCTCCTCGGCCAAGTATACGACTTTCATTGAATCGATCTGTAGCCCTCTCCAATTCCTTAGATGTGAAAATCCTCATCTTTTCAAGGATACTATCATGAGCTGAAATTTGTTGCTGCAGTAGAAGGCCACCATTTCGTTTGAAAAACTTCTGCTTGAGCTGTTTTATTCTCCTCTTCTTCAATAGTTTGCACAACAAAAAGCTAACTGCCAATATTAGAAATAACCCGAAGCCTACAAGTAAACCTGCAACCAAAATTCTGAAACTAGTAAAGATTGTCTTTGTGCTAGTGTAACTAAAATGGTGCAAAATGAGCTTCATGAAAGAAGTATCCTGCAAGGTGCTTTAACCCAAAGTGCTGCCTTAGAAAAAGAAAGAACGTCAACAAATTCATCTATGGAAGGAAACCAGACCAGACAAATATAAAGATCGATACAGATAAAATCTAACCTACATAGAGGGCAGTTTTCTTTGGAGGCAGCAGTAAAGTGCAACCAGTGCCTTGTTTTGTACCATCACCAAGGTAATTGGGAGGGCAAGAGCAATTAAAGGAACCCGCAAGATTGCTGCATATGGCTTCTGAATGGCATGGATTAAAGTCGCATTCATTGATGTCTGCCAAATTAATAAAGATTACCTTACATATAAACAATGATCACGACAAGCCTGTGGATAAATGATTAATTTTTCTTCTCACCTTGGCAGCCTTGACTGAGATACGGATTTCCTCTGTAACCGCTGGAGCAGTTGCAGCGGTACCCTCCAAGACCCGTGTCAGAATCAACACAAACACTTTCTCCCTGACATATGATTTCGCTTGTGTTGCAAGTCCGGTTGCCAATCTCCCAATCAATCACAAGTGGCACAGTTTCTGTAGTTCTGTTAACAAATGATGGATCTGAGATATCAGATATGCTGAAGGTGTAGCTGTTCTGCTCTCCAAGAAACGAGTAGGCACAGGGATTGAAAGGCTGAACCTTAGTGTGATTACTCATGCTATCCAAGTAGGCGTAGAAGAATTGGAGACCCTTTGGTATGGAGGCCTGGCAACAACCAATTCCAGAGCAAGAACCATTGTTTAAGTCCTGAGTTTTGTTGCAAAGTGCCACGCACAAACTAATGTAATCATAATCCTGCAGCTCATCATTTCCTGTTGTCATATAGGAAACATCCTCACATCCCACGACTGTCAGCTTATTTTCACTGGAAAAGCTAAAAGGCGTTCCTGACAAATCCATCGAAATGTCAACATATTGGGTATTATTTCCTAGTTTATTGAAACAGCTCCAGGCCAGTCGGTTCCTGATGAGTATTTTGGTGTCGGATATTCCTAAAACCTCGAGTTTATCCGAGCCGCCGAGGAAGGCCTTTGGAGGGTCAAAAGATGCATTGCAGTTTATGTCAAAGAAAGGATTGATGGAACAACTGGAATCTACGCCGGTTATACCAAAAGGGTATGGAACAGTTAAATTTCCGCATTTGCTGGGGCAGCCGGGCTTGGTGATGTGGGCACCTTCTGTGAAGGAGTTGTTGGAATATATATTGACAGTAGAATTGTTGTCAGCCACCGTATAACTCCATGGAAGCCACAGCCAAATTAAAACCAAAGTAAAATTCAAAAGTGAGCTTACAATTTGCATGTTTGCTGTTTATTTTAGAGCAGTATTGGATCAGCTAATTGATACACTAAACTTGGAGCAAGGACTTGTATATCTGTGCTTGTTTCCAGGCCATGTAAAGGATCGATTTCTTAGTTTTATCGACAAGAAAATATTAATGGAACTCTTGTCTTTTCACTATCTGTTTCCTGGGCGTATGTTCTTGTTTTGAACAACAGGCCTGCATTTGGCGGACAAGAGCTTACAGTATAATTGCGGAGAAAACAATGATTTTGTGACCTTAGTTACACTATGATCCTAGAGAAATCAGGTTGGTTTATTTCTTTTATCCAACAGGTTATGTAATTCCACTTAATACGACGTGGGGCTGGCTAGCTGTATTAAGAGGGTGTTTGGTTAAGTTTATTTAAAATATCTTATTAATTTTTATATTTTATAAAATATTTTTGGGGCTTATAAGATATTTGATCTTATTTTTAAAATAAGTTATTAAAGTCTTTGGATAAAATAAAATCTTAGTGCTTATAAGACTTTAGTGATAACAATTTTGTAATTAAAATGGTTAAAATGAAGAAATTTATTAAGATCTTAAAACTAAATTAAGGTATTCTTATCTTTTTCAAAAGAGTTTATAAGATTATAACATTTTATTTCATAATTTTATAAGTTTTTTTTAAAAAAATTATCAAATATTTTTTATCATCTTATAAGTTATTAAATATTTTATAAGATATTTTGAAGAGCTTATAAACTTACTCAAACACAGGTTGACTAGATATGATATCTATGATTTTAACTTAACATCTTATACTCCTTAAAAAAATAATATGTGTACAAATAATTTTTTTTTTTCAAATTATGAGTAATTAAGTTAATTTATTAAACTAACCCTTTTTAATTAAATTAAAAATAAAATAATTTTTAATATGAAACACCTTATAAAATATAATTATCTAAAAAATAGAGAAAGTAAAAGAAAATGAATTTTAAATTAAACTTTTGCTCCACGACCAAGCCGTTAATGCTTCGATTTTCAACGTCTATGAGCAAAATGAAGCCGATATAATCAATGAATTATCCATGATTATAGGCAACCCCGCCGTGCCGCAGTTTCCGATGGTGTTTGTCGGCGAAGAACTGTTTGGAGGCCCGAAAGAAATCATAGCCACTCATATCTCCGGCGAATTGGTGCCGAGGCCAAGAGAAGCCAGAGCTTCACGGCTTTGACTGAATCTTCGTCTTTCCAAATCCTCCAGAATTTTGTTTTCTTTTTTTCTTGTTTTTTCCACAAATTTTTCTTTTGTTCTTCATTTTCGGAATCGAAAAATTTGAAGATAAAATCCTGTGGATCATTGCGAAACTCTTCGGATCAGTTTGTTTAATTTAAAATTCATTTTTCCATTTTCTCTTAATTATATTTTGTTTTTTGTTTTAGTTATAATGAAAGCATTTCATATTAAAAATTATTTTACTTTTAATTTAATTAAAAAAGATTAATATAATAAATTAACTTAATTACTAATAATTTTAAAAAAATTATTTGTACATGTGTTAATTTTTTAAGGAATGTAGGATGTCAAGTAAAAATCATAGGTATCGAATCTCAATTTAGATTCTCTATTCCAATATATATTTTATTTTTTATTTCATTGCATGGATATATGACTCGTATATTAAAATAATAGGAGATGAAACACGTTATAAAAATAATAAATTGATAATCAAACATACTTGGCATGTATATAGTATATTGAAATAGAAGATAAAATACAGAATGGAATAAAGGATTCAAAGTGCCCCCAAATACCCTCTTAAGTCGTAAGAGTTATGGTCCTCATAACTTACCAGTATACCTAGAAGCTCGAAATTGTAAAGTCCTATAAATCATGTTAGTGACAATTAAGTTTTAATTTAAGTCCTCGACTTGTTAGCTCCAAAGATTTGAAGTCCTATCTTCCGAAGATTAATTGTTATATTTTGGAAGATGATTGTCATCACTCGCGAGCACCAGTGCCAAAAAAATTCATCTTAAAGATATAAAGCACAACTCTTGCCTCGATACTACAGAATTTTGAAGGATCATAATATCTTACCACCAACAAATACTACTAGCAAAATGCATGTGTAGGATGCTCAGTGATTTTGATACATGGAAAAATCTAACTGTAAAAATTATAATAAAGAATCTTGTGAGTTAATCTAAAACACATGCATATATAACTATCCAATTCTTTAAATCCATAGTTAACCTTCATTCTCAAATTATAGAAATAAAGAGGTTAATTCTTCATTGTGCTTGGATACTAAGTTCATTCTCTCTGAGAAGTATTACTACACCTGTACACGTATAAGACAGTTTACCATGCCTGGTTGATGCTGGTAAGAAGATTTTTCAGTTAAAAACACCAGTAAGATTAAGAAGATTTTTCATTTAACTTCTCAGCTAACATTTTTTGTCCATGGGAAGCCGTCATCACTGAGCAAGTAGGATTCTGTTTCTGTGCAGCTTATATCTTGAATTTTATGTTCAACAGAAGACAGATTTTCAGGTGTTCTGATGCTCTCCAACTCCGTAGCCACTTCTCTGATAGTCGGCCTTCTCTTCCCATTTGAATTCAAACATCTCTTTGCCAGATCAGCAACAGCAACATGCTCTTCCTTAACACCTTGTTCTATTATCTGAGGATCAAGAATTGTCTTCAAGGAGTTCTCTTGCATGGTTAACAGAAAACGCTTTGCTAAACTACTTTCTTGATCTTCTGTTGTACTGGCAGATATTGGTTTTTGGCCTGTTAAGACCTCTATAAGAACAACACCAAAGCTGTAAACATCGCTCTTTTCTGTGAATTTGCCTGTTTGAAAGTATTCGGGGTCTAGATAGCCGAAGGTCCCTTTCACCTTGGTTGTCAAGTGATGCTGGTCTATTGCAACTAATCTTGAAATCCCAAAATCCGACAATTTGGCTCTGTATTTTTCATCTAATAGGATGTTGTTAGACTTTATATCCCTGTGATATATGGGAATGGAAGTTGCATAGTGTAGATAAGAAAGGGCATTAGCTATCTCTGTAGCGATTCTCAACCTTAGATCCCACGAAAATGGTAAACCAGTACTGCCATCATGGATGAGGTCATATAATGTCCCATTGGGAATGAATTCATAGACTAGTAATGGAACTTCTGTCTCCAAACAGCATCCTAATAATTTGACCACATTTCTATGATTTATTTGGGATAGGATAACAAACTCGTTTATGAATTCTACGAGCTGATCTTGGTCTACTTGCTTGGATTTCTTGACAGCAACAATTCTCCCATCTGAGAGCATGCCTTTATAAACTGAACCTTGACCTCCTCGGCCAAGCATTCGGCTTTCATTGAATCGATCTGTAGCCCTCTCCAATTCCTTAGATGTGAAAATCCTCATCTTTTCAAGGACACTGTCATGAGCTGACATTTGTTGCTGCAGCAGGAGGCCACCGTTTCGTTTGAAAAGATTCTGTTTGAGCTGTTTTATTCTCCTTTTCTTCAGTAGTTTGTACAGCCAAAGGCTAACTGACAGTACTGAAAATAATCCGAAGCCTATGAATAAACCTGCAAACAAAATTCTGAAACAAGTAAAGGTTGTTTTTGTATGCCGACAGTCACTTGTATACCTAAAATGTTGCAGATTGCAATACTCCATATTGTTGATTGGAAAACTATTAAAAAGAGGACAAAACTTGATCGGGCAAAGTACAAGAATTGATACAATCCATTTCTAACCTGCATAGAGGGCGGTTCTTTTTGGAGGTGGCAGTAAAAAGCAACCAGTGCCATGTTTTGTACCATCTCCAAGATAATTTGGAGGGCAAGAGCAACTAAAGGTACCCGGAAGATTAGTACACGTGGCTTCTGGATGGCATGGATTAAAGTCACATTCATTGATATCTGCCAAATTAATAAATATTCCCAAGATTAACATATGTAAACAATAATCATGGCAAGCCCTGTGGATATATGATTAATTTTGTTCTCACCTTGGCAGCCTTGACTGAGATATGGATTTCCCTGGTAACCTTGAAAGCAGTTGCAGCGGTACCCTCCAAGACCTCTGCCAAGGTCAACACACACACTTTCTCCCTGACATATGATTTCACTTGTGTTGCATGTCCGGTTGCCAATTGCCCAATCAATCACAACGGGCACAGTTTCTGTAGTTCTGTTAACAAATGATGAGTCTGAGATGTCAGATATGTTGAAGGTGTAGCTGTTCTGCTCTCCAAGAAACGAGTAGCCACAGGGGTTGAAATGCCAAACTTTAGTGTGACCGTTAAAGGTTGCCATGGCAGCATAGAAGTATTGGAGACCCCTTGGTATGGAGGCCTGGCAGCACCCGATTCCAGAACAAGAACCATTGTCTAAATCCTCAGGTTTGGAGCAAATTGCCGCACACAAACTGATGTAATCATCATCCCACTCATCAGTTGCCGTTATCATAATGGTAAAATCATCACATCCCACGAGTGTGAACTTATTTTCATTGGAAAAGCTAAAAGGTGATCCAGACAAATTCATGGAAAATTCACCATAGTGGGTGTAATTTCCTTCTCCATCGAAACAGCTCCAGGCCAGTTGATTCCTGATGCGTATTTTGGTGTCGGATATGCCTAAAACCTCAAGGTTACCAGAGCTGAGGAAGGCCTTTGGAGGGTCAAAAGAAGCGTTGCAGTTTATGTTAAAGAAGGGATCAATGGAACAACTGGAATCTATGCCGGCGATGCCAAAAGGGTATGGAACAGTTAAATTCCCGCATTTGCTGGGGCAGCCGGGCTTGCTGATGTGGGCACCTTCAGAAAAGGAAGACATGTTGGAATATATATTGACAGTAGAATTATGATCGGCAACTGGAAAACTCCATGTAAGACAGGGAGAAATTAGAACCAAAGCCAAATTCAAAAGCCAGCTTATTTGCATGTTTGCTGTTCATTTGAGAGCATATATACCATCCAGTCAGCTGATCGATGCAGTAATATTTAAACCGGGAGCGAGGAAAGGAGGAAGGACTTATAAATCTGATGCTTGCTTCCGGGCCATGTGCTTGGATGGGTTTCTGAGTTTTACCGGAGAACAGAATTATGATTATAATACTGTAATCTTGTCTTTTTAATTTACTGTCATAGACAGCTTTAATCCAGCTCATGATCTGCTTAGTTTGTTTTCCTTTTATCCAAAGTCACTAGTTTGCGCTGTATAGATCTGGGCGGCTGTGGTGGATGCTCTATTTTGAACAATAGCATGCTTCTGACAGACAATAGGATTAAAATCTATGGATCGTGGAGATAACAAGGTTTTCTTTTGACTTACTACATAAACAGGAGCCACGAAAAAAAATTCAGCCAAACTCATTATTTTGAGCTCCACTGGATAAAAATTTAAGCTCAATTCCATTCGGCTCAATTAAGTTCGAACTGTGAAGTCAACTGTAAATAATCGTGAGAATGAGCTAAAGCTCTAGTTTAAGCCTGAACTATAAATAAAATAATAGTAATATAGCATCTATCTATGTATCTATTTATATATTAAGTATATGCTGGCTTGTGAGAATCGAATCTAGATATGGATGATTTGATATCAACTTGAAATTGAGATTAAGCTAAATTCAACTTGAATCGAGTTCAAAATATCTCGAATTCGAGTCAATTTAGCTTGAGCTCAGTTCTTGAAACTTTGAAACCGGTTTGATCCATTTGCACCCTGCTCATATGACTTAGTTTATGTATAATTGTAATAAAAACATATTGATCATGATTTATAATTTTAGGTAATATATCAACAGGATTGTGGTCAAATATATTTTGATTATTGAACCCATCGACAACGGTTTTTATGTGAATTGATTCAGTTGAGCAGATGGATTTAATACACCAAAGAATTTTATTACTCAAGTTGTATGTCAATAGCTGTATATGTCAATTCTTAAAAACCTTAATTCTCTAATTGATAGAAATATCATAAATTCATACTTATATCTAAAACATCTATCTGCCTAAAAGATAATACAAAAAACTCTCTAAAAGATAATGTGAAATTTGATATCACAACGAACATAATGTTTATCTAAAAAGAAAAAATCTAAAAAATTATTATTTAAATTATAGCAATCAAATATTTTACATGTGTAGAAAATTTTCTAGAAGATGAACCCAAATACTTTATCCAATACTCTATCTAATTTCTACAGCACCAACACTAGCATTAAGTTAGCTTTTCACCTCTGAATGTTTGATTTCATTGTGTACAATTAAATTATTTAGTATCTGCTGTTAACTCTCCTCAGCCGTCATTTTGTGTCCATGGGCAGCCGTCAAAGGATTCTGTCTCTGTAAAGCTTATATCTTGAATATTAGATTCAATCGAAGATGGATTTTCATGTGTTCTAATGCTCTCCAATTCAATAGCGACTTCTCTGATAGTCGGCCTTCTCCTCCCATTTAAATTCAGACTTCTCTTTGCAAGATCAGCAACAGCAACATGCTCTTCCTTAACATCCTGTTCTATTATCTGAGAA
>JACGDI010005451.1:752796-771717 GCA_014898725.1 Jacaranda copaia
CTTAGGTTTGCCTATTTATGATTGTATTCTGATTGATTGTAAGCTATTCATGGAGCAATAAGGAATTAGAGATTCCTATTTGCTAAAACTATTATTTATATCTGACATGTTCTTACCCTGACTGTTAATATATAATCTATTGAGTTGATTCTTACTTGACGGCATTGACGGCCATTTTCAAGCTTCCTTTATTGCCTTCGTGTGTGTGATTTACAGTAAGCTCATCTCCGAAAGAAGGAATCAATATTGCATGTTAGAAATTGCTTTTTGATTCCAATATATATGTGAGTTAATATTCATAACGCATGGCGATACAAGAAAATATAACATTGAGAACAAAATGTTAAGTTACTTCCAAAAATATTTTTTTGATGAAAAATTAGAGTAACTGTAATATATGTAACCAGCAACAACTTTCATATAAATCGTTTAGTTTTTTGTTCTTGTAAAGTGGAGAGCATCAAGAACAAGAAAAATGAGTTCAGAATATGCGCATTACAATAAACAGATTTATCAGTATCTTTATTGATCAGAAGAAGGGTGAAAATTACATTAAAATGGATACAAATAGTAAACACATTAAGGATAGATCTCCAATTAACCAAATCCTAAAACCAAGAACTAGCAACGTTGACCTTTTAGGAAAATTATGAAATGTTAAGCTCAAGTAGATAGATCAACAAAGAAGAAACTTATGGCCTAGAATTAAAGCTTGTAACTTTCAACTAACAGAAACACAGTTTTATTGATCCTTCCAGCCCAGCCGCAAACCCCCCATCAGAAAAGAAGAAACAAAGAAAACACAGTAACAATTTATCAAAGCTCGAATGTAGGAAATATAGAATTACTAGAGGAAGACAGAGATGAAGCACCAGATATAACATCCTTGAGTGGCAAAAGGCATGGTGTATAACCATTTCTTTCACAATCAGAATCCTTAGAATCCCCAATTTTAACACATTTCCTTGTCTTAGGATTATATAGGAAGACACCAAAGTCGTGCCGATGAGAGAAAACTATTTCTCCACTTCGTAACGTTGTGAGCGGAACTAACCACCTCAAACACACATCATGTGGAAAAGAACCACCCAATATGACATCTGGAGTCCAAGAATTTCCAAATGCATGCTCTTTCATTCTCCATAGGATAGTCACAGAATCAGAAATACTGTCGATAAGGCATAACTGATTATCCAATGATGTCAAAATCATCCTGCTTATATTCAGCTTCAACTCACGGGGATGTGAAGTTTGGCTTAATCTTTCTTCCCCAAGATCAAAAGTAGAGATCCAAGTAGACTCATAATCCAAAGCAAGCCAATGAACAGCCCCATTAAGAGAAACTACAGTGCAAACTCCACAAGAAAGAGGGATTTTGGGATCGGCCAAACTTCTCCATCTATCGTCAACTCCAACCGTCAAAACCTCACCTGGTCCTTCCAAAGATTTATGACATGATACGTTATAGGAAATTCTAAAGACCTTATATTTATTTATAAACTGACAAAAACCAAATCCATATGTCAGAAAGTACTGATCCTTGAGCTTTGTTTCATGTCCTGGAAGTTCAATACAGTCTCCCATAATCGGATTATAGATATAAACAGTTTCATTCCAAGGTTTTCTTACTGCTAAGCAAAGCAAACCATCGCACATGCCTCGAATAAAAAAACCAGAAAGCTTTGGCGTCATCAGTCTCGTCAAAATACAGTCGTAATTCTCAGATATCTGAAGCAAAGATAAAATTGGAAATCCAGAATCGCGACGGTGACGGAACCCAGAAAGCAAGAGGGTCGCAAAGGGCCATTTTTTCCTATAATTAATGGCAAAATCAGAATCAGACAGGAGATTATGCAATTCTCTGCAAACAGACTTAAATCTCATGACAGACTTGATGGGTAGTCTGAAAAATATCTCCTTTATAATATCAGTAGGGATAAGGCAAATCTGGCTTACCCCAATTCCCGCTTTTGGAGCCTTTTGATATTCTTCACCTCCATCAATTCTTCCAGCCTTCGCCATGGTGAGTCTGTATAGACAGAACTGCTTCTAGGTTGCGTGATGACTGAATGAAGCGGCATATGAGTTTTGTATTATTTAAAAGACCTCATAATGGGTTTGGGTTTGGGTTTGGGTTTGGGTTTGGGTTTGGGCCGGGTAGAAGTGATCTTTTGATCGGGTCTAAGACCAAACCATGGTATTGAATGCCTATGTCATAGTAGATTATGAAATAAGTTGAGAAATTTTCTCCTAGTCATGAGATCGAGCCCCACAGTTGTCGCAGGTTCATCTGATTCTAATTCTGATATCAAATATGGGTAGAGATTGTCGGAGATAATCTGATCCGAATTTCAAGAACATGGATCCAAAAGTTATTTAATGGATATACCACTTTCTCATGTATTTGTTTTATTTAAGGCGTAGAAAAAGGAAGAACTGAAGATATTAATTAGAGATAATTCTTGCTTAGTTGGGCATTTTGATGATTTGGTCTACAATGGGTTTTTAGTACTTGGCCAAAATTATCTGTGTTTTAGATCTTTGTTCAGAATTTAAAGTCTTGGAGTCCTTCAATGGGTATTTATACCATTTTGATGATTTTACCCATTTTGATGATTTTGGTCTACTATGGGTACTCATACAATTTTGATCTTTTGTTTGCGTGCTCCAACTTTGGTGATGAGTCTCTTACAAAAATAAAAAACAAAAGAAAAGAAACTTTGGTGCATAGTTACTTGATACTCCCTACTCCTTTCTATCTAAAGTACTGCAAAATGGTTACGAATTGATACTACATGGTACGTAAATTGGTACTCTAAAATATGTGAATTGGATTATTGAATGTAAAAAAAGAAGATACATAAAAAATCTAATTGAATTTTATTAGCAAAGATGAAATATGAATCATTGGATGCTTATTATTGTGAAAATCCGAAGGCAATTGAAAATGTTCAAGAGAATAAAAAAGCTACCAAAGAAAGTGATAAGAAACGAAAGGGGAAAAAGAATTGAGAGTTTAAAAGTTTAGTATTTTTCTTTTTGCTATTATGTGTTATAAAAGAAAATTTTGTTACGTTTGTAATATTTCTTAAGTATTTTTGAATTAATTTCAACTTTTTTCATTTTTAAAATTTTGGCATGGAAATAAAATATATGTGGATGATTTTGTTTAAATTTTATACAAATTTTTATATGATTTTCTAATTTTTTTGAAAATTTAATATTAAGAGCGTACTAAGTAAATTATATAAGCGTATTGAATACCAAAAGAGTTAGCATACCGACTAAGTCTACCCTCAACGTATTATATTTTTAATAAAGTGACATATCGCGTACCCGTATCCATTCCACGTACCACGAATTTAGTAGCTATGCTTTGGTGTGACGAGGTTGTTTAGAAGTGCTGAATGCATGATGTAAATGATTATCAGAAAAGAAAAGCTGAGCATGCTAGTTGTTGACTGCTGTCTAGTTATCGCTTTGTTTGGATTTTCATCCTATGACTGATTACAACAACTTCGATGTGAATACTGAAGATTTTAGAGGATTGGCCAGCGTTTCCAGATGGCACATCAGAGGAAAACAGTGCCACTGATTTGGAAGACATTCATTTAATTAATGCAAATTTCTAACTCATTTTCCACTGTTTCTCTTCCCCCCCCCCCCCCCCCCCCCCCCCCTCCCCCCTCACGGTTCTAATTGGCAGGGGTGGGAATTAATTGTTTATTTTTGAAATTGATTGTTAGTTCAGGATCCAAGACAGTGGTTAGGAATTTAGGAATCATAACTGTTGGCCTACTTCCGCATGTTTTGTTTCATTATTCAACTTGTTCAACCATTACAAGAAAAGAACAAGTAATGACATCCCACACTTTTATTGTATCTGCTATACAAAAATACCTATTGATGTTGTCACAGTCCAATGATTCCTGTACTCAGACTCTAGATTTGAATCAATGACACGAACCAAACACAACAGAACATTTTGCTATACACCGTAGTACAGATAGTAAAGGATAGCGATTCATATTCTTGCCAACATTTACCTTCTCAGAGATTTCTGTTGCCATTTTCACTTGAGCTTCTTCGTAAGCAGCAATTATCCCCTAAAATGTACCGATCCTCTCTTCAAGCAACTTTTGTTCTTCCAGTAACTTTACTTTTTTTCTGGTGGTTCTCTTTCTTCTCACATAACACCTGTTTTGTGATACGGAGCTTCTGACTTGTTAAGCGTTGCGCAACTTCAGTAGTTCTCATACTTTCCACCAATGTACTCATTTCATCCACTTCTATCTCCGTTTCTCTCTTCAGGTCTTCTGTACTTTCTTCCACTTGATCAAATTCCTGATTTTTTTTCAGCAATGTCTTTGTGGAATTGTTCTGTCATCTCATCTATCTTCTTCTCTGACGATTTGAGACACTCCTCACATTTTTGGAACTGAACTTTACACTCCTTACTCAGTTTGATGAATGCTTCATCCTTTTCTTTCAGCTTTCTCTCCTGTTCTACAACCTTGTTCACCAATTCAGTGTGCTGGTTCTCAGCCTCAGCCAAACTTCCTGTGGACTCTTGCTTACCTCGCTCTATTTGAACTGCTAATTGGCTTTTCTCAGACTGCAGCAATTCCAGCTGTTGCTGTAACGAACTGACCTGTTCTGTCAAGGCAGCTATTTGGGTGGATGCTTCATTCTGCACATTGTCCATTTTTTTCTGGATAGCAATGACCTCCTCTGCTCTCTCTACTAGTGCCTTTTCAATTTCAGATATCTTGTTCTCTAGGCCTCCCTTCTCCTCCCACAACTGATTTTCATCACCACGTTTGTTTGATAAATCCTCTTTCAACTTTTCTATCTGAATCAGGAGTTCTGATATTTCTGCACTCTTTTTCTCACTAATAATATCTGCCTCACTTTTCTGAGCACCCGAAGAACCCAATTGCTCTTTAAGAATATTTACATCTGCAATTAATGCCATAATATGGGCAGATGCTTCACTCGCTCCATCTTCATATTTCTTCAGTAAGGTGGAGAGTTCATTCTCTATTTCTGTTAATGCTCCCTCCATCTCATTACTTCTAATTTGCAGCTTTGTATTTTCTTCTTGCAACTGACTAAATTCTTCTCTTTTGCTCCTCAACTGTTCTTCCAATTCATGCTTAAGGTTGCTTATAGAGTTGAGCTCCAGATTTAGGCCTTTCACTTGCAACATAAGATCTTTCTCTTCAATTGTATTCTGTTCTATCCTGTTCTCCAAATCCTCCTTTAAAGTAGATAATTGCTGGCTCCTTGCTTCCAATTCCAGCTGTAGGATGTCTTTATCATTTTGCAACTGACTATTAATGGTTCTCAGTTCTTCAACATTTCTCTTCTCCTCTTCAATGCTGATGAAGGCAGCCTCTTTGGCAGAGATTAAGCTTTCTCTCTCTCTGTTCATATCTTCCAGTTTCTGGTTCAGTTCAGCTTGTAGCTTACATGCACTCTCCAGCTCTCTATTGAGATTAGCATTTTCAATCAAAAGTTTTGATTTCTCTTCAGATGTATCTTTCTCAAAATTCTTTTCAGCTTTATCAAGTTCTTTGCCTTTTTTCCTTGGAGAATCAACTGAGTCTGAGGAATCTGAGCTGGACGAGGAACTGTCTTTTTCATGCTTCTTGCCGTGTGCTTTTTTTCTCAACTCTTCAGTCAGACGATCATAACTTGCATAAAGAGACTGGTAATGATTGTGGAAATCCTCAAGTAAATCTGCAATTGGCTCTTTCCTATCCTTATCTTGTTCTTCTTTAAGAAACTTCATGATCTTCTCCACTTTGCCATCAATTTCTGCAGTTTTTAAAGGCATTTTTACATGTCAGCTATGCAAATCTAAGCGATTAGAACCAGAAAGGAAAAGTAAGAATTATGTTATATTCCTTGAAAAGAATTGATTATATTCTAGTCCTTGTATCTCACTGGCCTAGTTGCTTCGTCAACAAAAGAAGCTAACGCCTCAAGTCCTGTACCTGCTTTGGTTGCCCTAAGCTCCTCATCTTTTTTAGAATCAAAGTGATTCCTGCAAAAGGATTTGAATGACTCGTGCCAGTGATGCTTAGGCATTTCTTCGTTGAGTCTCAGGAATTTCCTTGGTTTGTATCAGAAGAAGGCGGCCTCCAATTTCAGAACCAACCTTAATTCTGTTGAACAAAGAAATATTAAACCTGAACATGTTTATAAATACAATTAAATGCGGAAAATTACCTATTATTTTTTAATTATAATAAAATACAAATTTAATTGGAGGCTGAAATTGCCAGCCTTGAAGACAGTTGGACCTTAGTTTTTTTTCTAATCCTTACTGCCCTGAACAAAAGCAGAGAAAATTAATTGCAATATTTGGGATCATTCAAATCAAATTTTGAATATTGACTTGCAGCCCAGAGTTTGTTAAGTGCTAGTAATGACGCAAAGCAGACTAACATACTAAAGAAGAAACTGGATACATCATACAGCAAATCAGACGGGCATTACACAGCAGAAACATGAAAGGAAGAATAGCTAAATATGAGTAGTACAAATTAAGCTTTGAGTGTAGAATTATTTCAATTCTCCCTTCCTCAGTTTTTCTTGAGATGAGATTTCGTTAATATTTCTCTTGGAGGCTTTTTTTGCCAACCTTTTTTTGTTTTCATCTCATTCAATATTTCATGCAGGGACTCCTAATAACCCTCAATTTCCTGCAACTTACATCTACCGACCTCATCTTAGTTGGCCAAAAAGAGTACCACACTCTATAACAAAGGATTGTTAGTTGTAGCAGCCAGCAGTAGTAGTTAATAAATGTCACCATCCTCCAGTCCTTTATTCTCATAAATACTCAGCTTTAGGAATATGTGGTGGGAATTTCTACAAGCATCAGCTCACGGCACTCTCTCTAGTCACGTCTCTTTCTTTTATTAGGCCTCAAAATAAGTGGGGTATAGAATGTCAGACTGTAGAAAATCGGCCCGTTGAGGCCAAATGGAAATATATCACATTGCAACTAAGTGGCTGTATAAGGAGGTTAAAGCTGCGGATTTAGTATAATAATAGCTCAATGACAATTAAACTACATCTTTTTTACTTTTATGACAATTGACTATTCATCTACATCTTAACGCATTTTTCTGGTACAAAAGGACTACTTCCAGAGGTCATGCATTAATGGAGACAATTATTATTTCTTATTCCTATCATGCAATGCATTAGTAATTTAATCTTAGAAAAAGAAAAGAAAAGAAACAGTTGATAAGCAACTCATTGGCCGGATCTCTTTACTTGCCGAAAAGAATAATGAAAAACCGACTGGAAATTAGCAGGTCGGGTATTTAATACATATGACAAGGAGATGACTCATCCCACATCCTTCTTGAGAAATAACGGTAATAATTATAATGAACGCCAGGAATAACATCTTATTTTAGCAGGCCTTTTCCGATTGAAATAATAGAAATAGTTATAACGAACGCCACTAACATCTTATATAAGCACGCTTTTCTGATTGGTGTGAACACTAAACAGAAAAGAAATCTGCAAGTGATATTACTAAAGCGTTCAGAAACAAAATTTTAAAATCACAGGACTAATCTGAGCCGGTTCGTCTTCTTTCTTAGAAGAACTCGATTTAACTCAATGACATGACCAAAAAAATACAGAAAACCAAGCTCTATCGCGATCAAAGGGATTCAGAAACGTGGATTGGCAAAGAATACTGCGCGAACTAAAAAAATCTCAACAAGTTAACAAACTCAACATCCAAAGCATCACAAACAATCAAATTAGATAATTCAGTTCTTCAGGACAAAGATCATAATCAAATAGCAGCAACAAATTGAACAAAAAAGAAAACAGCCGAGGAGCGAAGACTGAAACCTCAACTTCGAAGCTCCTTCAAATCTCAACCGGATTAACCAAACCGATAAAGCAAAAAGAAAGAAACGTGGAGAATATACGGTAATGAATAATTACCTCAGAATCAGAGCTCTTGAATATCGGCAGCAACCAAGCAAACACCATAGAGCGAGAGATTTCAAGAGAGAGTGAGTGCGTGTGCGTGTGAGTTTTTTTAACTGAAAACATAAATCTGATTACAGTGTATGTGCGAATGACGAAGAACTCATTCTGCTAGATCAAAAATTTGCAGAGATTCAGTAGTGTATATTTTCTAAAAAGTAGTATGAGAAATCATGCCAAGTTCACATGGTTTCGGGGGTATATATACACTGAAGATAGGCGGGAAAA
The DNA here is from genome assembly GCA_014898725.1 of Jacaranda copaia. Taxonomy (NCBI): domain Eukaryota; kingdom Viridiplantae; phylum Streptophyta; class Magnoliopsida; order Lamiales; family Bignoniaceae; genus Jacaranda; species Jacaranda copaia. The sequence goes on from JACGDI010005451.1 coordinate 761,050, forward strand.
AGCTAACAAACTTCTAACTACTGAGACTCTGGGTAGTTAGGGTAACTACCAGACTATCTAATCTAATTACAATAAATACAAGCCACTGAATGAATGACATCTGTACAACTGGATGGAAGCCACCTGTACATACATTTTACAGTGTATTTAACTGAACAGCAACTGATGGATAGAGATGGAAAGGAGGTTGAGAGTTTTCTTTCTTAGTACCCTTTGGTTTTGGTTGATAAAAGGAAAATACATTTTTGTCCCTCCATAAAATATTCATCTTATTGTCTTTATCCACACATGAACAATATCGATTAATCTAATGATACTATCCTTATACATATAAATGTGAGGGTCGAGTGGCTAATTGATTAGTGGCGGAAAAAGAACAATAATGTGACTGAACTTATTTTTCATAACATACATACAAGAACTAACACCATTTTTTATTATGTTTACACAAAATTTTACAAAAAATCAAAGGACATGAATGAGTTTCTTTCAAATGGTGCAAAATTTTTATCCTAAAGGCAGGGCTTCTTTCTATACAACATCAAAAGTTTTTAAAAATAACAAAAACGAGTACAATAATCAAAAGATAGGGTTCTTATTTGGTGTCAACAACAAAAAAATTTGAATTTTTCACAAAGAACATCAAATTAAGCAAAGTAAAGCTATACATTCATCAAATAAAACATTCCAACACATAATATCATTCAAAAACTACAAAAAAGAACATTTTTGGAGAAAAAATAAGTCACCCGACTCTATCAAATCACAAAACTAAAAAACCAAGCACAAAATCTCACTAAAACTGTATAACACAAAAATAAGAAAAAATAGTTGTAATGAGACTTGCCCATACCTTTGTGTGCCATTTCTGACATAAAAGATAAATTGTCCCAAAAACTTCACAACCATGCTACTTGTTGTTCAGGAAAATGAAGAACCTAAAGTTTTTTTGGTAGATTTTGTAGCTGAAACACAAGCATGCACCACCAATAGAGAGGAATCGGCCTTTGGGTGAGAGGGAAGGGGAAGACTGGTGGGAATGGAGAAAGAAGGCCCTTTATGTTCTTCATAGACAAAGAGGTAGAAACATCTTTTTCTTTTCAACAATTTTTTATTTTTTATTTTTTATTTTCTATATTTTATGAATAAGTGAGGGTATAACGATTATTTCGCCCATTCTGTCACATTTTCTAAACAACAGTTAATGCGAGGGGAGGCATTTGTAATTTTGGAAACCTCAGGAGTAGTTTCTGTAATTAGGCCAAACCTCAGAGAGGTTGCTGTAATTAACCAAGTAAATAATATTATCCATTTGTTAATATACTATAAAATGTAGAGTTGATATTGCCATTATGAATTTAAACATAAGCTCATGCTCATTTAAATAATATTAAGGGGTCACACAAGCCGACTCACAAGGCTCGTAAGTCAACTCAGGTCACCTCATATCCCTAATCTTGGTAAATTAAGTATGATAAGTCTAATATTAAGAGGTAGTACATGATACTCATTTGTTGCCTATCCATTGGGTAAATAGAATTTTTGATCTCATAAATTATATCTGTTTGAATTTTGGTTCCATTCTTTATTAGTTTCGCATATTATATTCAATAAGTGCATTTTTTTCAACTTGAGTATTCAAAAGAGCTTTCATCCAGAAGTAAATGAAAATAGATTTGTAATAGAAAAATCCATCATAAAATTCTGCGACTAATTTTTTCAGTCGCAAAAAGCTATTTTTTAAGTAGTGTTACGTGGCTATTTAGTTGAGCTCTTTTGGTCACACAAGTTAGACATGTTTGGATCTTTGGTCCTGATGGGAGCTCTAGCAAATTTTGCAAAAGAGAAAAAGAAAATAGCTGCAAGTGAATGTGTCATTTGTCTCTACAGCACACAAGCTCCATTGAAAACCTCTTGGAAAGCTGAAAATCCAATAGGGGGTTTTATGGTTGTGGTTCCATAAATAATATGTGTGGTTTATTTGCTTGGAAAGATCTTCAAATGTATGAAAAAGCAAGACTATTAATACCTAGGTTGCTTAGGATGTTGAATGTAATAAAGCAAAAGTTATTGAAACCAAAATCCAAATAAATATAACTTATGAGACCAAAAAAACACTAATTTAATGGCCACATGAGTAACACATGATTGGCTCCATTAACTGTAGGATGAAAAGCATCTTTAGTCCTTAAATTATAGTGTCCTTGAGAAGATGAGGATTTTCACGTCTAAGGAATTGGAGAGGGCTACACATCGATTCAATGAAAGTCGTAAACTTGGCCGAGGAGGTCAAGGTACGGTTTATAAAGGCATGCTCTCAGATGGGAGAATTGCTGCGGTCAAAAAGTCCAAGAAAGTAGATGAAGATCCGCCCATAGAATTCATAAACAAGGTTGTAATCTTATCCCAAATAAATCATAGAAATGTGGTCAAGTTACTAGGATGTTGTTTGGGGAAAGAAGTTCCATTACTAGTCAATGAATTCATTCCCAATGGGACATTATATGACCTCATTCATGATGCAAGTACTGGTTTTCCAGTTTTGTGGGATCTACGGTTGAGAATTGCTGCAGAGATTGCAAATGCCCTTACGTACCTACACCATGAAACTTCGGTTCCAATTTATCATAGGGATATGACGTCTAACAACATCCTATTAGACAAAAAATACAGAGCCAAATTGTCAGATTTTGGAATTTCAAGATCAGTTACAATAGACCAAACTCACTTGACCACCAAGGTGAAATGGACATTCGCCAATCTGGACCCCGAGTACTTCCAAACAGGCAAATTCACAGATAAGAGTGATATTTACAGCTTTGGGGTTGTTCTTGTAGAGCTCTTAACAGGTCAAAAACGAATATCCACCAGTACGACAGAAGATCAAGAAAGAAGTTTAGTTGCGTGTTTTCTGTTAACCATGGAAGAGAACTCCTTGAAGACAATTCTTGATTCTCGGATAATAGAACAGGATGTTAAGGAAGAGCATGTTGCTGTTGCTGATCTGGCAAAGAGACGTCTGAATTTAAATGGGAGGATAAGGCCGACTATCAGAGAAGTGGCCATGAGAGTTGGAGAGCATTATAACACATGAAAATCCATCTTTTATTGAATCTAATATTCAAGATATGAGCTTTACAGAGACAGAATCCTTTGACGGCTGCCCATCGACACAAAATGACAGTTAATTGAGGAGAGTTAACAGCAGATACTAAATAATTTAATTGCACACAGTGAAATCAAACATTCAGAGGTGAAAAGCTAACTTAATGCTAGTGTTGGTGATGTAGAAGTTAGGGATAGTTTTGCTTAAAATATTTGGATTCATCTTCTTGAAGATTTTCTACGCGTGCAAAATATTTGATTGCTATAATTTAACTAATAACTTTTTCGATTTTGGCTTTTTAGATTAACATTATGTTTGTTGTGATATCAATTTTCATACTATCTTTAAAGAGTTACATGTTATTTTATATTATCTTTTGGTGAGATAGATGCTTTAGATATAAGCATGAATTTATGATATTTCCATCAGTTGAAGAATTAAGGTTTTTAAGAGACCTATAAATAGTCTACCATATATAGTTTGCATGACCGAAAACATCACTGGTCGCTTGCACACATTATTGGGGAGATTAGAAATATGATTGGCAATCTTAATATCCAATTAACACATATTTTCAGGGAAGGAAATGGAGTTGCTAATGCTTTAGCCAAGGAATCTTTATCCTAGACAAGTGGGATGGTGATAGCCGAGAGGGACCTTCCAATCAAGATTAGAAAGATGATAAGAACAGAGGAGATGGAGCTGCCTTACATACAGAGGAAATGAACTGTTTTGGTGTATTTTTTGTGAATAGCTCTCTTTGATAGCTAGAATCTTTTTGTGTACCGTGATGGCCTTCAATGGATGTATAGGTATAGCTCGGCCAAGGTTATTTTTTTGTAGTTGGTGGTTGTTGTTAACTCTCATGTAATTATGCTTTCGGTTTAATATATTGGTAGGGGTCTGCGCCAAACCCCCCGTCATGACATAGGAGGCTTTTACCCAAAAAAAATGTCTACCATATATAGTTTCTGACATACAACTTGAGTAATAAAATTCTTTGGTTTTCACTTTCTTCTTTACAAGGAAGAATCTTCTCTTTGACTTAATTATTCTAAAACTTGTTGATCATATTTTCTTTCATTCAAGTTATTCAAGTAATAACTTATCTTTTTCTTTTTCCTCCCAAATTTTGCTCATTGCATCAGTTGAACTATTGTCCATTTGTGCTAAAGACACTCTACGCATCATACTCTATTATATCAAAATAGTTGTGAAACTACAAATTGTAACCATGGGAGAGACAATTGAGGAAGGCGCGTGCATTTTGCTTCAATAGAGTAGCTAGTTAGGCATTAATCAAGTTTGTAGAGGCACTTGTGGTGATGATTGCATAAATATGCATGTGCCTTCTTCTTGAACAAGAGGTATGCATAAATCTGTTGTATTCGATCCATCAACCCAACTAAATCGATTAACAAAAAAACCGTTATCGATGGGTTCAATAATCAAAATATGTTTGACCACAATCCTGTTGATATATATATATATATATATATCAATGTTACATAAAATTATAAATTATGATCATATATTTTTATTACAATTATAACATAAACTAAGTCATGAGTAGGGTGCAAATGGGTCAAACCGGTTTAGAAACTTCATGAGTTGAGCTCAAGCTAACTTGAGAACAATCTTTATGTCAAGTTGATGTCAAGTTGTTTCTATCTAGACTCGAGACTCATAAGCCAACAAATATTTAATATATATATATATATATATTTTATTTTTTTTTATTACTTTTATTTTATTTAAAACTCAAGGTTTAGGTCGAGCTCATGATTGTTGACAACTCACTTCACAGTAGGGATGGCAATCGTGTTGTGTTGGGTTGAAGTGGGGATATTACTAAAGTTTGCTCAATCCAAACCCAATCCAATAAGCCTCAACCCCAACCCAACTTAAAAATTTTCCTGTCAACCCGAACCCAACCTGTTTCAGCATATTATTATTTTTCATTAATAATTCATTTAAAAAACCCACACATTTTTTGTTCAACTAGAATCTTAATAAAATAATCAATTTATACCAAGATTTTGAAAAAAATTAACTTATGCCAAAAAGTTAGAAAAAGTCAATATTATATTCTAGCAACCCAACTTTTATACCACAAAGCAATTTAATAATTGTACTTCATTTAATTTCCTCTACAATATCAATAATATACAAATTTTCATGTTAAACCAAAAATTTTGCACAACTTAATTTTAAGAGCAATAAAGTCGAATTCCAGCAAATAAATATAAATCGTCCCATTCAATAATTAATAATCATCTCAATATCACCAAATAGTCAAGATTTACATAATAAATAATAATCATTAATTCTTATAAATCAATCTAGAATTAAATTGTTCAAAAATAACAAATCATTATTTAAAAATACAAAAAACATAGGGTTATTATCGTGTTATCGGGTTGTTATCATGTAACCTGAACCAACCTATAATTTTCGCACTGCTTATCTAGTCAACCCAATATTAACCCAACCCAATAACCCCTAACCCAAACCTAATAATATCATCTCGGTTTGTGTCATGTTATCATGTTGTATCGAAAATTGCCGCCTCTACTTCACAGTTTGAGGTTGAGCAAAATCAAATTGAACTTAAATGTTTATCAAGTTGAGCTCGAATTTAAAATGTTAGGCTTGACGACCTCAAGCTCGAGCTTCAACTCAAGCATAATATATATATCAAGTTGAAGCTCGAGTTTGAGAAATTCTCCCAACTGTACCGTAGTCATGAGAAATATAAATAAAACCCATCAACCCACCAACTCAAACGTTGGATCAACGAAATCATCCAATTCAATCCATTCTTGCAATTTACCTTCTTATTAAGGCATACATATGAGTTTGGTTGAATTTTTATTCGTGGCTTCCTGTTTATATAGTAAGTCAAAAGAAAACCTTGTTTCCTCCACAATCCATAGATTATAATCCGACTGTCTACAGTTATTCAAAATAGAGCATCTGCCACAGCCGCCCAGATATATTGCAAACTAGAAACTTTGGATAAAAGCGAAATAAACTAAGACAGATATGAGCTGGATTAAGGCCGTCTATGACAGTAAATTAAAAAGACAAGATTACAGTATTATAATCATAATTTTTTCATCGGTAAAACTCAGAAACCCATCCCTTACATGGCCCGGAAACAAGGACAGATTTATAAGTCTTTCCCCCTTTCCTCACCCCCGGTTTAATTACTGCATCGATCAGCTGACAGGATGCAATGCTCTAAAATAAACAGCTAGCAAACATACAAATAAGATGGTTTTTGAATTTTGCTTGGCACCAAATTATCCTGTGCCTTCTATGGGGTATAGTTGCCGATCATAATTCTACCGTCGTATATTCCAACACTTCTTTTTCTGAAGGTGCCCAAATCAGCAAGCCCGGCAGCCCCAGCAAGTGCGGGAATTTAACTGTTCCATACGCTTTTGGTATTGCCAGCGTAGATTCCAGTTGTTAGTTGTTCCATCAATCCTTTCTTTGACATAAACTGCAATGCATCTTTTGACCCTCCAAAGACTTTCCTCAGCTTTAGTAACCTCAAGGTTTTAGGCATATCTGACTCCAAAATACGCATCAGGAACCAGCTGGCTTGGAGCTGTTTCTATGGAGAAGAAAATTATACCCTCTATGGCAGATTTGCCATGGATTTGTCTGGATCACCTTTTTGCTTTTCCAATGAAAATAAGCTCACAATCGTGGGATGTGATGATTTTTCCTTAATGCTAACGACAACTGATGAGTTGGATTGTGTGCGGCAATTGGCTCCAAACCTGAGGATTTGAACAATGGTTCTTGTTCTGGAATTGATGCTGCCAGGCCTCCATACCAAAGGGTCTCCAGTTCTTCTATGCCTTCATAGAAAGCTATAAGAAACAAACAAAAAGTTCACCGTTTCAACCCCTGCGGCTACACTTTTCTTGGAGAGCAGAACAGCTACACCTTCAACACATCTGACATTTCAGATTCATCAGTTGTTAACAGAACTACGGAAATTGTGCTGCTTGTGATTGATTGGGCGATTGTCAACCGGGCTTGCAGCACAAGTGAAATCATATGTCAGGGAGACAGTGTGTGTTGACTCTGGCACAGGTCTTGGAGGCTATCGCTGTAACTGTTCTCCAGGTTAAAAAGGGAAATCCATATCTCAGTCAAGGTTGCCAAGGTGAGAAGAAAATTAATCAATTATCTACAAGGCTTGTCGAGATTATTGTTTATATATGTTAATCTTGTGAATCTTTTATTAATTTGGCAGATATCAATGAATATGACTTTAATCCATGCCATCCAGAAGCCACAACACTAACCTTCGGGGTCCCTTTGACTGCTGTTGCCCTCCAAATTATCTTGGTGATGGTAACAAACATGGCACTGGTTGCATTTTTCTGCCGCCTCCAATGAAAACCGCCCTCTATGCAGGTTAGAAATGCATGATATCAATTCTTGTACCTTACCTGGTCAAATTTTGTCCTCTTTTAATAGCTTTCATTCACTCAGCAAACTATAATCAATTCGTGGATGTTCTTTCTTTTTAAAGGAAACTCTTTGGGTTGAAGCACATTGTGGGCTATTTTTGCTATGTTTTCCAGTCAATAATAATGTGGAATATTGCACTCTGCAACAATAATAATGTGGAATATTGCAATCTGCAACATTTTATGTATACAAGTGACTTTCGACACAATAGCAACCTGTTTGTACAGTGACTAAAAAAAAGCTTTTTTCTTCTCCACATTTAGACTGTCAAATTCCTGTCTGCCAAATGGAGGCTGTTCAAGACAAGCCGTCCAGATAAACTAATAAGATGGATTAAAGGGAAAAAGATTCTAGAGCAAGATTTGATAATTAATAGTCAACAAATTGGAATTCATTTATCAACAAATTTTTTTCTTTCATTTGAACTCATTTCAATAATTCTTTTAGTTGCCTTAATAGGTGCAATTGCTATAGCTCGTCTGTAAAAAATCTTTAAAATGAGGAATTCAAATAGAATCAATGGAAAAAAGAATGTTATAATCCTTTAATTTGAATTCTTATCTAAAATAGAATACAAAGACTTTAATTTTATATCCATTTATAACTCGTAACATATAGTGAAAAGACTTCTGTCCGGCAAAACTAAGAAATCAATCCCTTAAGTAGCCCCGAAACAAGCACAGATTTAAATGTCCTGATTCCAGGTTTAGTGCATTGATCAGATGATCTAATTCTGCTCTACGATAAACCGCAAACATGCAAATAAGCTTGCTTTGGAGTTTAGCTTTGGTTCTAATTTCTCTGTTCCTTCCATGGAGTTTTACAGTTGCCGATCATAATTCTGCTGTCAATATATATTCCAACATGATTCCCTTTTCTGAAGGTGCCCACATCAGCAAGCCTGGCTGTCCCAGCAATTGCGGGAATTTAACTGTTCCTTACCCTTTTGGTATCGCCAGCATAAGTTCCCGTTGCCCCCCTCTTTGAGATACACTGCAATGCGTCTTTTGATCCTCCAAAGGCCCATCCTGACTTCCTTGGAGGCTCTGATAAACTCGAGGTTTTAGGAATATTTGACACCAAAATACGCATTAGGAACCAATTGGCCTGGAGCTGTTTTGATGAACAAGGAAAAAATACACAATATGTTTGGAATTAAAATAAGCTCACACTCGTGGGATGTGATGATTTTTCCTTCATGAAAACGGAAATATCTAACTGGGATGATTACATTAGTTTGTGTGCGGCAATTTGCTCAAAACCTGAGGATTTGAACAATGGTTATTTTTCTGGAGTTGGATGCTGCCAGGCCTCCATACCAAAGGGTCTCAAGCTCTTCCATGCCTCCATGTCCACCATGAGCAGTCACACTAAAGTTCAGCATACCCCTGTGGCTACTTGTTTCTTGGTGGCCAGAAAAGCTATACCTTCAACATATCTGACGTCTCAGATTTATCATTTGATAACAGAACAAGAGAAATTGTGCCGCTTGTGATTGACTGGGCGATTGGCAGCCAACCTTGCAATCAAACTCGCAATATAAGTGAAATCGTATGTGAGGGAGAAAGTGTGTGTTGAATCTGGCACAGGTCTTGGAGGGTACCGCTGCAACTGTTCTCAGGGTTACAAGGGAAATCCATACCTCAGTCAAGGTTGCCAAGGTGAGAAGAAAACTAATCAATTATATATCCACAGGCTTGTCATGATTATTGTTTACATCTGTTAATCTTTATTAATTTGGCAGATATCAATATTGAATGTGAGTTCAATCCCTACCATTCAGAAGCCATATGCATTAATCTTCCGGGTTCCTTTAATTTCTCTTGCCCACCTAATTACCTTGGTGATGGTACAAAATATGGCACGGATTGCATTTTTCTGCTGCCTCCAAAGAAAACCGCGCTCTGTGCAGGTCAGAAATTCTCTGTGCTGATGATCTTTATACTTGCCTGGTCAGGTTTTGCCCCTTTTTTTCGATAGATTTGCTTTATTCCATGAATCAGCTTCTGGATGTTTCTTTTTTATGAAAACTTTCTGGGTTAAAGCACTTGTGGGCTACTGATTTTATGAAGCTCATTTTGTGGAATATTGCAATCGGTATCATTCTGGGTATAAACTGTGTCAGAATTTTGCTTGCAGGTTTACTTCTAGGCTTCAGCTTATTTCTATTATTCGTACTTAGCTTTTGGTTGGACAAACTACTGAAGAAGAGGGGAATAAAAAGCTCAAACAGAATCTTTTCAAACAAAACGGTGGCCTTCTGCTGCAGCAACAAATGTCGGCTCATGATAGTGTCCTTAAAAAGATGGGGATTTTCACATCTAAGGAATTGGACAAGGCTACAAATTGATTCAATGAAAGTCATAAGCTTGGCCTTGGAGGTCAAGGTGTGGTTTACAAAGGCATGCTCTTAGATGGGAGAATCGTTGCAGTCAAGAAATCCAAGCGAGTAGATGAAGATCAGCTCATAGAATTCATAAACGAGGTTGTCATCTTATCCCAAATATATCATAGAAATGTGGTCAAATTACTGGGATGTTGTTTCGAGATGGAAGTTCCAGTACTTGTCTATGAGTTCATTCCCAAGGGAACATTATATGATGACAGTACTGGTTTTCCATTTTCATGGGATCTAAGGTTGAGAAATGCTACAGAGATAGCTAATGCCCTTGCTTTCCTACATTATGCAACTATCATTCCCATATACCACAGAGATATGAAGTCTAACAACATCCTATTAGATGGAAAATACAGAGCCAAATTGTCAGATTTTGGAATTTCCAGATCAGCTGCAATAGATCAGACTCACTTGACCACCAAGGTGAAAGTGACCTTTGGCTATCTAGACCCTGAGTACTTTCAAACAGGCAGATTTACAGAAAAGAGTGATGTTTACAGTTTTGGGGTTGTTCTTGTAGAGCTCTTAACAGTCCAAAAACCAATATCTACCAGTATGACCGAAGATCCAGAAAGGAGTTCAGTTACACGTTTTCTTTTAACCATGGAAGCGAACACCTTGAAGACAATTCTTGATTCTCGGATAATAGAACAGGATGTTAAGGAAGAGC